>JADRCD010205641.1:22848-38500 GCA_019843815.1 Montemys delectorum | reverse complement strand
ATATCTATATATACAAGCCTCATGCCCAGCAGCTATCAACACTTGAGGAGGCCCTCACCCTACTGGCTCTGCTTCAGGGGTGGGAAACCATGCTGGAAGTATCTATCTATAACTCTCTGCCTGGTGGCTTCAGGAAAGATCCAGATGTGGCCTACAAGAGGAAGCTGAACTTGCCCAGAAGGCCTCCTGGTTAGCTTTTTCTGAATCCCCATAAGCAGAATGTTAAAGTGTTGGGGTAAATTCTGTGTTGTGAGAATTAGGACTTAAAACCCGCACCAAGCAGATGGGATGCTAAGTCATCCTGTACTGAAAAGTTCTTAGCTCAGAATGCCTCCAATAGCCCTTGTCTTAGGGTTTCTATTGCTGAGATGAGGCACCATGACCAAGGCAACTCTTATAAGGGATAACATTTAATTGGAGCTGGCTTACAGTTTCAGAGGTTTGGTCTATTATCACCATGGCAGTGTCCAGGCAGGCATAGTGCTAGAGAAGAAGCCAAGAGTTCTACATCTTGACCTGAAGGCCATCAGAAGACTGTATCCATGTAACTAGGAGGAGGGTCTCAAAGCCCACCCCCATAGTGACACACTTCCTCCAAGGGCACACCTACTCCAATAAGACTACGCCTCTTAATTGTGCCACTCCCTGGTGCAAGCATTTCAAACCACCCCAGTCCTATCGAACCAGGAAAGTTTCCCTGGGTAAGTCCTCACTAGTACAGCACCCACAACACAGTGGTCATTTGTTACAATGGCACATACACCAGTACATCATTGTCATTCAGAATCCATAGTCTATATAAAAAGCTTGTTCTTGCTGTTGTATGTCTTGTATACTTTGATAAATGTATTGATCACTATAATAACATAGAGAACAGCTGTGCCCCTTCATACATTACCTGTATTCTGCCAGTTTATCCTTCCATTCCACAGTCACTGCTCATTTTACTGTCTCCATGGCCTCCCCTTTTCTAGGATAGTAAACAGTTATCTATACTGTGGGCTTCACACTGGACTTCACAAGCAAAGGGCAGAGTCTAGTTGAAGGAAGTAGGTCACTGGGGCAGGCCCTGAGAGGATGTATTTCTCCCCTTTGCCTTCTTCCTCTCTGCTTCTTGGCTGCCACCAGGTGAGCAGTCTCTGCCACATGCGCCTCCTGTCACTTAGTAAGATACATCTGAAGCTCTTCTATGTGTCTCCATGGTTTATAACTCACTCTCTTTAGTGGTGAGCAATAGTCCATTGGGTGGCTATTATCGCGTGACCCTCAGGGGCTGAGTGGGCACCTTGGGTGCTTCTAAGATTATTCAGTTGTGAATAAAGTTACAAGTACCCATGTGCAGCCTTTCATGTAGATATCAGGTTTCAGCTCACCTGGGTAAATATCAGGGAATGCAGTTGCTGCCATGTGGAATATGAATATATTTAATTTTGTAAGAAACTACCAAACTTCTTCCAATCTGGCTGTACCGTGTTGCTCTCCAGTAAGCAGGGAGAGTCTTTGTACCTTCATAGCCTTCCCAGTGTGCAATGCGATTAGCATTTGAACTTTGGCCATCCTAGTGGACATGTGCCAGCAGCTCATACTTGTTTTAATTTGAATTCTTCTGATGTCATGATTTTGAGCATATTCTCATCAGTTTATTTGCTCTCTGTTATGCTTTGAGCATGAAATGTCACACAAAGGCTCTTGTATTTGGAGGGACTTGTTTGAAAAGTGGCTGGCTCCTGAGGGTTCTGACCTAGTCAGTGGGTTAAGCCAGTGGTGAACTCAAGGTATGGTAGTGAAAAGCAGGGGACAGGCAGAGTCTAGTTGAAGGAAGTGGGTCACTGTGGCAGGCAGGTCTTGAGGAGATGTATTTCTCCCCTTTGCCTTCTTTCCCTCTGTTTTTTTGGAAGCCACCAGATGAGCAGTCCCTGCCAGTGCTCCTCTGGCTACAATACTCTATCTCACCCTGGTGCCACAGCAATGGATCTGGTCATTCCCTGAAACCATGTGTCCAAACAAGCACTCCTTTAAACCTTTTTGCTTCTCAGGTATTTGTTGGAACCACGATGAGTTTGATTGATACATTGTTACCAAATCCCTGCAAAGAAGCAATTTAAGGGAGATAGGGTTCATGCTGTGAGTGGATACAGCCAATAGTGGCAGAGCAGGGAGGGCACTAGGAGAAGGAGGTGGTGTTCACAGTATGCTGACAGTCACAGAAGCAGGGATAAGTAATTACTGAAGCTATTCTGATTCCTCCTTTTGTCCTTTGTATTCAGTCTGGATCGGATAGTTCTGTTTATCTACCTCACGTTTATAATCTTTTTCTTTGTCTGCTATCTCTATGTTGTTAGTAACCATCCAGGGACTATTAACAACACTGTAGTTTTTGGCTTGAGGATTTTTACTTATTCTTTTTTTTTTTTTTTTTTTTTTTTTGTATTTGCTATTTGGGGTTGAGATTTCTTTTTCATTCGTTATGTGCATATTTTTCTTTATTTCATTGAGCACAATGATAAAGGGTGTGTTGAAGGTCTTGTCTGTAATTCTAGCAGCTGGGCATCTTAGGGATTTCATTCTTTTTCTTTAGGCAGTGATCATAATTACATATTAGAAATTGCAAATGATATGCTGTGTAGATTTGCTTTTCATTGCTCTACTTAAGGAGGTGATTTACCAGATTAGACTCCTTGTTGGAGCCTTATGTCACCTGATGTGGGTGACAGCTCAGATCACCATTAAAACCAGGGTTCCTCGGAGTCTGCCCTGCACATTTGTGATTCCAGAGCTTACAAGGATTTGGACGATGTTTCTACACATGATTTAGCTTTCTCCTTCCCTTTGCTCAAATTCTTTCCTACAGTCTCACGGGGCTGAATGCTTTGGGTTCTATCTCTGGTTCCTTAGCAAGATGGATGTGAGGTCAGTGTCAGAGTCAGATCATCCCTCGTCACACTGGGACTGAGTTTTCATGGCGATCTTGAAAACTTTAAGAGGGCCAGGGAGAAGTTCAATGGTAGAGAGCTTGCCTACCATGGGCAGTGTTATGAAATATAATATGGTGACAGGGGGGAGGGTACCTGGCAGGCCCACATCCCCTGAGAGAAATCATGCCATGCAACAGACCTGGTATAAAAGGGGTTTATTTGAGGAGGAAAGAGGGAGTCACGCCCTGGAGAAGTGGTAGAGACAGACAGGAGCAGAGAAAGACTGAAAGGGGGTAGGAAAAGAGACTGACTGGGAGCTCATGGGAACAGAGAGAGAGAGAGAGAGAACTGGGGTGGTGGGGCAGTTCTTTTATACACAGCGTGCACTTGGTGGCACGTAGTGGTGGCAGATGATGGTGTAAACTGTTCCTAGGTCCCTGGCAGAAGGTTAGTGGAATTGCCTGTAAGCCAGAGGCAGGGCTTTCAGAGCCCCCAGCATCTCAGATGAAGACAAGTACCCGAACAAAACAAAACCTGAGGACTCGACAGACATTCCACTCCCAAATGTGTATGTGTTCATTCTTTCTACATGGTCTCAGCCTCATCAGCTCGGGTCATTCTCTGGAGTCTCTCCTGTTGTTGGTAAATGAGCAGGCATTTAAGAATTTTCTGTGTCTTACTTGAAGAGGGACATAGTTCATTTACATCAAACATATCAGTAATATATTTGCATTCAATGGGGCTATCTTACTATTTACTTTCTATTTCCCTACTTGTTCTGGACTTGGTCTTTTTCTATTGTTCTGATTTCTATCCATTTAAGTGTTTTGTTCTCCCATGCCAATGGCTTGTTAGTTATATTCTCTGCATATTCTTTTTGTAAGTAATAGAAATGACAAACTCAACCTTAACTTACTAACCCAGCATAAATACTTCTACTCATCTTCCAGACATGGGAATATACAACATTTAAATTCCAGTTATTTTCTTCCTGGTTTTGTGCTCTTGCCAGTAGGCATTTTAATTCTATACCTTTAATAATTCCAGGCATTGTTATCATTGTTTCCTATCCAATGCTCAATATCTACTCATACATTTACCAGTTCTTGGGACAGTTATAATTTTTTCTACTCATGAACCTAGAGCTAGAGACAATGCCTTCTGCCTGAAGTGTCAGGCAGGAGTGAGAAATTCTCTCCAGTTTCAGATTTGTTTGTCTGAATTTTTAATTGTATTGTCACTTTGGAACTATACATTTTTAAAGTATAGAGTTCTGGGTTGGCAGGCATTTTTATTTAGCATGCTGAAAATGTCATTTCATTGTGTTCTGCCTCCCACTGGTTCTGCTAAGAAGTTAGCTGTACATTCTAGCTTTTTTGCCGCTGGAAACCAATTTGGTTTCTCCCCTTGACTTTACCATCATTACTATTATTTTGAGACAGGATCTTGCTATGTGGTCCAGATTGGCCTTGTGCACATGATCCTCCTGAGGTCCTGGGGTAGTAGCATGTGCCACCATGCCTGTCTTCTTTTAAAATTTACAGGACAGGGGCTGGTGAGATGGCTCAGTGGGGAAGAGCATCGACTGCTCTTCAGAAGGTCATGAGTTCAAATCTCGGCAACCACATGGTGACTCACAACCACCCGTAATGAGATCTGACGCCCTCTTCTGGTGCTGTCTGAAGACAGCTACAGTGTACTTACGTATAATAAATAAATTAATTAAAAAAATTTACAGGACAATTTTTACTTGTACTTTGATTTCAAGGAGTCTCTTATGGTGCAGTTAGGGATTGGTTTTTTGTTTGCTTTATTCATTTTTCTTAGGGGTCAGAGTGTTTCTGACTTTGTGCCTTGATTTATTTCTTCAATATTGAAACATTATTGGCCATTTTTACATATGTATATATATGATCCCTTTCAAGTGCCTCTGAGAGTCAAGTTACCTGTGTATGACATCCTTTTCTGTGCCTGTCTTAGTTAGGGTTTCTGTTGCTGGGAGAAAACTCTATGACCCAAAGCAACGTGGGGTGGAAAAGGATTGATTTTACTTCACAGATTAGAGTCCATTGTTGAGGGAGGTCAGGACAAGACCTCAAGGAAGGAACCTGGAGGTAGGGCTCAAGACAGAGGCCACAAAGGAACACTGTTTTCTGATTCATGGCTTACTCAGCCTGCTTTCTTATAGAACTCGGAACTACCAGCCCAGGGGCCACACTACCCACAATGAACTGGGCCCTCCCCCATCTATCGCTAATTAAGAACATGCAGTAAAGACTTGCCTACAGGCTGGTCTTATGGAGGCATTTTCAATTAAGAGTCCCCTTCCCAAAAGACTCTAGCTAGCCTCAAGTTGACATAAAACCAGCCAACACAGTCCCCTAGATGTCTCTTGCTGCACTCACCTATTTTCCACAAGTTTGTCTCTTTGGTTCTTTTTTCTGATGTTTTCCAGTTCCCCGTTCTCCACTCACTGTGTCTAATTTGTTTACATGCCTCATTCATTTCCTGCCCAGTTTTAACTACTGTATTTTAAAGAGTTTTTTTACTCAGTGTGTGCATGCGTGTGTGTGTGTGTGTGTGTGTGTGTGTGTGTGTATTATGTGCATGACAGTATAGTGCCCATAGCATCCAGAAGTGTGTGTCAGATCCCCTGGAGCTGGGAGCCTATTGTGAGCCCCAAGAATCACACTCTTGTTCTTTGCAAGAGCAGTTAATTTTCTTAACCACTGAGCCATCTCTCTGGGCTCAGTCTTTTTCTATTGTTCTGGTTTCTATCCATTTAAGTGTTTTATTCTCCCACGCCAATAGCTTGTTAGTTATATTCTCTGTATATTCTTTCTGTAAGTAATAGAAATGACAAAATCGCTCTTAACAAAAACATCCAATGTGTATACCTTTACTGTTCTTCCAGCCTTGTGAGTATAGAACACTCAAATTCTAATAATTTCCTCCTGGTTTTGTGCTCTTGCTGGCAGGCACTGTATGCTTTATTGATAAAATTTCTGCTTTATTTTTTAAGTTTCTAGACTTTGGCAAACATTTTACATCTTTAAGAAAAATTGTGAACATAGTAACAATAATTTCTTCAAACTTTTTACACAGTAATCCCAGAATGAAAATCCACCGTGAATCTCTTTAGTTTTTTTTTTCTCCCTTGTCTTTCGGTCAAGCCATTTCCAACTGTAACAGGAAGTAGTGAGGGCCAGATAATAAACTCTCAGCAACAGATTGAACACTTTTATAAAATTATAAAAAAGATGAAGGCATATTTTTTTCAGACAGATGTCACTTTTGCTTCTAGCTGGCAGCTGGGTGAAGGATGGGAATGATAATTCAGTCAGTGAGTTTGAACCAAAGATGAGCTTGTCCCTTGTGAAGGCCGACCTGTCTCATAATCAATGCTGTTTCCATGTTACCCTCCTTTGGGGTCACAACTGAACACCTCACATGCTCCCCGGATACCTCCTGCCTGAGGAGCCATAGACTTTACCCTGAGGGAGGTGGAAGCTCTATTCGGCTTCTCAGCTGTGGCATTCAGAATTGTCGTCAGCATCCTCGAAGAGGACGTGGGCACCAAAAGCTGCATTCCTTGCAAAACCTGAAGACATGCTACTCCTTGCTTTTGCTTTCAGCGGGAATGCATTGTGGTGTCTACCAATCCGAGAGTATAGAGTAGGGCAGAGGAACTACTGCTCTGTCTGCCCTGAGACTTCAATTGTACTCCACTAGTGTGTGACCTTACACATGCCCCATACATACTTAGGTCTTATCCAACAATCTGTAACAGGCTTGGATGAGGTGACCCCGCAGAAGCGTTTTAATTCTCAGATGCTTGGAAGCCACTCTTCATCATAAGGTCAGGTCTGGGAAAGCATTGTGCAATAGTGAGAGAGAGGGCCTAGATCAACTCCTATTTTCTGTGGTACTGGGGTGAGGTGAAGTTAGGTAATTTAGAAACTAACATTTTGGCCTTAGTTCGTGATTCAACTGTGCTGGGGTGGTGGATTAAAGAGAGTGAGTGTATGCTATGGTGGCCCAGCCTGCTAAGTGAGATAATAGGTGTCAGGCACCTGTTTTATTTCTGGCTCACTATGGGGCTTGGGAAGGGTTTCTCAAGAGGATGAAAGTTCATCATGGTAATACCTATAGCTTATCAACTGCCTGCCTGCTGTGCTGAGACTTTTATGAGATTCAACATCTGCCAGGTAGGATGGGAGAAAGGAATTACAAACTGCTCACGTTTTAGCAACATGGTAGCCTTAGTTCTCCAGCAACTTGCTTTTGAGCCAAGGAACAGAACAATCACATCCACTTACCAAACACACTTCTCGTGTGTTTTAACGATGTATTAAAGTAAACACTTACTTACCAAATATCTATGAGTGTTGGTTGCAGCAGATGGACCCTGACAGGTGCTGGAAAACACCCTGTCACCACTGGTCACTGTATTGGTTCTCTGTGGTGTTGGAAGGATATGGCATCTGTCTTTTAGGGGCCTCCTACTCTCAACAATGTGTGGTTATAGTGGCTAACCCATGCAGTGATAAGTGTCATGGCAGATGGATGAGAAGAATGGGGGCGGGGGGAGACCCCAGTTGAAAGGCTATCACATACATTTTAGGCTCGTAGTTGTTTGGGTTATGAAGGCCCAGGAAGGTACGAAGTATATCTAGAGTTCATGGGACACTTTTCTTTCCCCTCCAGCAGAGAACGGAAGGGTGATGATTCCAGACCCTCATCGGGACCCGTGGTTTTTAGAATCGGCCCAGCAGAAAGCAGAATCTAGTTGTTTTGATCTGCAGTTTTGGATTGCTAGAGAGGCTGAGCGCTGTTACGTAATTGCTACCGCCTGCTTGCTGCTACTTTTGTGAGTCAGCTGTCCCTTTCCTGACCTAGTCTTAATTAGGATGCTTGCCTTTTTCATTTTTGTCTTATTAGAAATTTTCAAATTTGAATAATAGCACACATTCTTTTTATATCATGCATTCCTTGTGTTTTGTTCTCAGTTTATTTTATATTCTATACTTACTTTGCTTTTCAGCATATAGTTTCACCTTTTATTGATTCTTTGTAAATTTCATATCATGTACCCCAATGCCACTAATCTCCCCATTCCTTCATATCTGCCCTTCACCCATAAAACTTCCTTCCCAGAAGAAAAAAAAAATCTCATCATGGAAGCTGCAGTGTGTCACAGTGTGTCACACAGTACACCCTTTTGTTCACACCTCTTCACTTGCAAATGTTCATTGCAATGAGTCATTGGTCTGCTTTGAGGCTTCTGGCTTCTACACTGTCAATCCGGGATCCTCGCAGAGATTCCCCCCAGATGTCCTGTTGCTGCCCTGTGTCATGGAGATCCTGCAGCTTTGGATCTGTAGGAACTGCCCCTCCACATGCTCCATCAGTTCATAGATAGGGTAGATGTTGGGGTGGACCAATTCAAAGCCCTAGATCTGGGCTGGATGGTAGCTGAGTGGGTCAGTCTGCCAGCTTTCCTATACCCATATCACCAGAGTTAGCTATCCAAAATTGCACCCAGCTAGCTCACCCAGTGCTGAAGCTGGCAAGGGATAGGGCCAGCTCTTCACTCCTCTCATGCTCTCAGGGCCAATTCAACCAACCCTTGCCATCAGAGCTCACTCTACTGTCGTGCCCAAGGTGGTCCAGGGCCCACTCTCCTGAGTGCTGCAGCCAGTGAGGGGCAGAGCCAGCTCTTCTGCCTGCATAGGTGGCAAGGGGTGAGGGAGGAAGGACACTTCTCCCTTTCCCATGCCACAGCTTGGCAGACAAGGGGAGGGTCTCAAACTGGCTTGAAACTCACACTCATCCCCATCTATCTCCCAAGGGTTTTAAGATTACAGATATGAGATACTATTTCTAGATATTTTTAAAGATTAATTAACTAATTAATTAATTAATGTGTGTACCTGCATGAATGTATTTGCGTTATGAGTGTAGGAGCCTGTGGAGGCCTCAAAAGAACATCAGATTCCCCTGGAACTAGAGTCACAGGTAGTTTTGAACCACAGTGTAGGTGCTGGGACCAACCCTGAGTTCTTGCAAGAGCAAGGAGTGCCCTAACCACAAAGACATCTCTGCAGACCCATATGGGCACTGGGATCTGAACTTAGGTCTTCTTTACTGAGCCATCTCTGATTTTTTAATATTGTTTTTTAGCAAAAACCTGGGTCCTTAAATGATGCACTTGTCTATATTGTTTTTCAACATTATCATTGTATTTCCCAGCACAGAGGGAAGGAGCCAGAGAGGGCTGAATTCTTGAAGGAGGAGCACCAAGAGATAGTCAGAAGGGTACTTAATCTATCTAGAACTAATTAGGGCATATATATATGGAACTGACTTAATTTTTCTTTACATATTCAACCAATTATGCCAGTGTTAGTATTGAAAACACCATTCCCATTCATTCTTTTCACAGTGCCTTTTGAAATCAGGCAATTTTATTAAAACATTTTCAATTTTAATAAAACCTAACAAGTTATTTTATAGGTCATACTTTTATTATATATACACACACACACATATATAATAAAATGTGTATATATAATATGTATATATATATACATACATATATATACACATATATATCTCCTCATAGAAGTAGACAGAACAATAATGTACATGAAGCATATAATTTATGAGCAACATCTTTTGTAAAACTAAGTATCAAAATATCTCTACAAACTCACAAACATGAACCATCGGGGCTGAATTCCTGGCAGAAGCAAGGACTTGGCTGGGGAAAATGGGTGCAGACATCACATAGCCCTGCGAGCTGAGGACCCCAAACACTGTCTTCAGCACTTACAAAACAGCAACAGCCACTCAGCCCAGGAGAGTTTCCTGCTGACTTAAGAACCAGGAGTATCACAGGGAAGGAATAAAGAAGGAATTGGGAAAGAGATTAAAAGTAATCAATAAAAACATGAATCCAAACTAGAAAGGTACAGGCTGGGTAATAGATGTGACTGACTGGGAGAGGTGGAAATTCAAATACTATTTAAGAAATAAAGATCTAACTGGAAGAAATATAAGGATGAGGTGCCCCATAGAGAGCACTGTGTGGTCATGAACTCCCTGAAGCTTTGGTGACAGAAACAAGATCAAGCCAATAAGATCAGTCAGTTCAATCCTAATAGGGAGCACTAACTGGAACCAATAGGGGTTGGAGAAAAATAACAGAAGAGGAAGCCATGACGGGAGGAGAGGTGTGTTGGGGTAAGGAGGAGAAGGAGAGGGTAAATGAAGGTGGATATGATCAGGATACGTTGTTTACATGTATGAAATTTTCATGAGGTAAATTAAAGGTATTTAATCTGTTTTTAAAAAGAAAATATTGCATGGTAAGTAGAAGTGAGAAAAGAAGAAAATGGTTTGGAAAAGGTTTGAGAGGCTAGATGAGGAATGTAGGCAAGGGAGATCCAAAACAATCCACTGTATAATATATATATCCATATACAGAGAATAGCCACTTGTCTATTATGTGTATCCCATGTATATAGCACACGCACATGTACTAAAAGTGAGGTTTCTGAAAACAAAGAGATCACCTTGTTTACTTGCAAAAATTAGTGTGAACAACGTTAATATATGTAGTGGTAAATAGCCAATCCATTTTGATCTTCCTCCCAGTGGATGACTGAGCCTCTAGCACCTGCCAGAGCTCTCTGGATTCACGAATGAAAGACACACACACACACACACACACACACACACACACACACCAGCTAATTTTGATCTGCCTCCCCATGGATAGCACATACTTCCCCCCTCCCGCCCCTGATATTCCTGGCTTAACATCTTCTAAATTTATATTTTATCTTTGCTGTTCTGTTACCTTCTGGGCAGCCCTCCCCCACCATAGGGCCACTTTTCCTTTCTACCTATATTGCTGGATGATTTCTCTCCTGCAGCTCTTAAATCTGATCCTTCTGCCTTGGAGTCATGGTGATTCTCTGGTTCTTCTCCTCCCTCAGTTCCTTGCCTGTGCAATCTAAAAGTCCCACCTCCGTCTCCCTGCCCAGCCATTAGTTGTACAGCAGTTCTTTATTACCAATCAAAGCCAGCTGGGGGCAGGGACCCTCAGCATCTGGAAGTGCAGCTTTTGGGAGCTGCAATTAAGACAATGCAGTGCTGGCACATGCCTTTAATCCCAGCACTTGGGAGGCAGAGATGGACGGATTTCTGAGTTCAAGGCCAGCCTGGCTTACAGAGTGAGTTCCAGGACAGCCAGGGCTACACAGAGAAACTCTGCCTCGAAAAACAAAACAAAACAAAAAGACAATGTATCAAAACCATTCCCCAGCAAATATGTATTCAAGTAAGACAGTTGTAACATAAACAAATTATTCAGAGATCCAGGAAAAAAAAAACCAAGTAATTTATAAGGGAAAGATTGACATCAGATCATGATAGCAATGTTTTAAAGCACAGACTAGAAGAGTGAGGCAGTTATTTACTCTCTAGCCAAAATGAAAATCAAGTACAAAAGTGCAGATAAGCCGCTTGGATGAGCTTCCTCTAGTTCTTTCATAGTGTGTCATTCCATAGCTACCTCACTGGAGCTCTGGCCAGGGACGCTGGTTGGAATATGAAACGTTGCAGCCTCTGTTCAGACTCCCAGCTCTCTTGGAGTTAGGTGCACATAAGCACACCTGCTCAGATGTCATCATGGACTCCTGTCATTTGAGTTGAAGTTGTTTATCTTCCTGCTTTAAGGCAGCCATGTACCAACCCAACAAGAGTTTGTATGATCTGTTCTCCATACAGGGGGATGCATGGTCTGTTCTCCTCCTGGGAGATATATATCATCAGAGCTCTTTCTATTACCAGCAAAGAGAATTGACTCGTTTCATTGTGATTCTGTTTTAAGTTAATTAGGAGAAAATAAAAGAAATGGGAAATTATTCTCACTGAGTCAAAATATCTGGAGGAGGACATAGTTCCTAGTGAGGCTTTGATCTGGTGACTTGATGGAAATTGCAAAGGGTGTGGGGATTGTTCCCTTTGTCCATTTGCTTTCCATCCTCATGCGGTGTCAAGCCATGGGCAACATGACTTCTTTGGGAAGTCTTGAGTGTAGAGTCCTAAGTCATCTGACTAGTCCTAATGGATGGCCATACCCAGGAAAATGAAATGCTTAGCTTTGCTTACAAGTACCCACATATCTTCTTTAGAGCCACAACCTTGCTCTCTGTGTGTGTCTCTCTGTCTCTCTGTCTCTCTCTGTCTCTGTCTCTGTCTCTGTCTCTGTCTCTGTCTCTCTCTCTCTCTCTCTGAAGGAGGCATTTTAATGCTGTGTGTACAGACAGTGGAACCCCAGGCACATGGGAATAAGCAAGTGGGCAGACCTCAGAGCAAAAACAAAAGAGAGCTAGGTCCTCCCCACTGGCCCAGACAGAGGCATATAGCCAGCCTGTTTTCCTGCCAAGAGATCTCAGTGGATCCAAGCACGACTGGCTGCAAACTAGAACCAATTTAAAAGAGTAATGTACTTTGGTCAAACATAAAGTGGTCTCCTGGGACTCGCTCACCCCTCTGCTGTACTTTGGGGGTGTTCTGAGTTTGTTTGTTCTCCGTCAATGAGTGCGTTCATCTGCACCCTGTCTCCCTCCGGCTCCTCGAGATTTGTCACAGCCCTTCCTCAGCATCAGCGTGGTCTGTGAATGGTCTGCTCTGTTGATGGCATTCCTACATCCTCCTCCCTGCATCTTTAAAACACTGTAAAGAAGCAGTGGGATAATGGGGATTGTCTCCTGGTTCCACATGACTAAGGCATGATGGGAAGTTGCCTTCCATCTGTGTTAGCTGAAAGAGAGGCTGTATACTGGGTTTTCATCCCTGGTGTCCTTCCCAGGAGAATTCCTGCAGAATTGAGGGGCTTCTTTCATTTTTGCTAACTTTTCACAATTGTTGAGGATTTATCTGTTCACTTAGGTTTTATGTCGTTAGGGTGTGTCTGTACATGTGTAGAGATGTGGTTATTTTAGCTAAGCAAGAAAAACTTTTTAAAAAAAAGCAGACATTTGCATTTTGCAGATGATCCCACAAGGGTTGTCTTAAAATGGGATTCATTTCAATAAATTAATCTTCCCATGGGAACCAGCACTCCACACACATTCATCACCCGGGGTGTCCACATGGACTGGCTGCGGGCTGTGGCTCATGCTGCATGAGTGCAAAAGGGAGCACGGTTGGGTGCTCATTGGGAACCAGATGTGACCTAGAGTCCGGTGCTGTTTCTGGGTCACTGAGCCCTTCTTGTGAGGTTATCTCGCAGCCAATCATAGAAGACGTTTCACTCTTGGTTTTCCAAGGCAGTCCTAACTTATCAATGGTAACAATGAGGACAGAGGCACTATGGGTAATTGAAATCCACAGGAAATCTCCAAGCTCATTTTTAGCAGATGGTTTCTTTACTCGCCCATCAACTCTGTTTACCAGAGCTGCTGACCATGGAGCAAGATGGACTGGTTTGCATTTTATCCCCCCAGTCTCTCTCCACTGCGGTTAGTATTCAGAAGAAAGGAAAGCATCAGGGGTGGTTGTCCGGACAGATTAAAACCAGAAACTACTGCTCAGGTTTTTGCACATTCTGAGTAATTGGACCTCAAGTAATGAGAAATGGACTGCTTTGCTTGTTCTCTAGTATACAGTATAATGTCACAAGCTTGAAGTCATCCAGCCATGTCTATTAGCAGCCGTGTCTCTAATAAAAGGAAAGAAGTTGGTTGAGAGATGTCATGTTTCAGTCAATGCCTTGGACTTCCTGCTCTGTCCAGGTCAGACTCTGAGTTGGCTCTTTGGAATCTTAGGATGAGCTTGTCTTCATGCTCATCCTAGGGATTCTGTGCAAGAATGGTTGCATCAGTCAGAGCTTTGTGCTTCGATACCGGTGTGTGTGACGGACAGCTTTCTGACACATCACAGTACAGTTAGGCATACCTTTCCTCCCCGAAAGATAACTCTCTAAGACTCTGGTGCTGGCCTTCCCTAGGCACTTATCATTTTGTTGGTTATCATTTAGCCTTTTAGTTTCCATTCTAATGCATGATCAATATCAAGCTGGCTTCTTTCCACATGCAGTAAGTAGCATGGCTGTACTGTATGATTTCTTCTTTATGGGATAGTCATGTGGGAAATAGCGCCTCCATCAGACCATGCTGGACAAGTTTCTGATGTTTGGCCAAGGTGGCATCTGGGTGATGTTGGTGTGTATCTTTTTACTGCTCCAGGATTGAGGAGATTTTTCTAGGCTCGTGGAATATAGCACCTTCTTCTTCTGTCATTCACCAAGACTCACTAGCAGCAGCAGCCTCAGTGGGGAATGGAGAGGTAGCCTGGTGTGGTTGGTGCGTCACTTCCTCCTTTGCCACGGCAGCTCAATCTCACGGCTGTGCCCTTGGTGGTAAATGTCCATACTGAACTGAGCAAGCTGTTTCCAAAATTCAGTATTTCCCAGCCAGTCTTTTGCATCTCACTGATGAGCCACTTTGCAATGTTTTGAGATATATATGTATATAATCTAGAGATCAATCTGGAACAAACTGAAGAATAAGTATATCCACAATGAAGAGCACAGTGTTCCCACTAAGACAAGCTTGGGTTTCTTTCTCTCTTTCTTTCTTTTTTTTCTTTCTTTCTCTCTTTCTTTCTCTTTCTTTCTTTCTTTCTTTCTTTCTTTCTTTCTTTCTTTCTTTCTATTGGATATTTTCTTTATTTACATTTCAAATATTATCCCCTTTCCCGGTTTCCCTCCGTCCTGGAAACACCCTATCACATCCTCCCTCCCCCTGCTTCTATGAGGGTGTTCCTCCATCCACCCACCCACTCTCACCTCCTCACCTTCAATTTCCCTACACTGGGGCATCTATCGAGCCTTCATAGGATCAAGGATCTCTCCACCCATTGATGCATGACAAGGCCATCCTTTGCTACATATGCAGCTGGATCCATGTGTACTCCTTTGTTGATGGCTCAGTCTCTGGGAGTTCTGGGGGGGGGGATCTCTTTAGTTGATATTGTTGTTCTACCTATGTGGTTGCAAACTCTTTCAATTCCTTCAGTCCTTTCTCTAACTCCTCTATTGGTGGCCAAGAAGCACCTAAAGAAATGCTCAACATCCTTAGTCATCAGGGAAATGCAAATCAAAACAATCCTGAGATTCCACCTCACACCAGTCAGAATGACTAAAATTAAAAAAAAAACAAAAACAAAAACAAAACAAAACAAAAAAAACCTCAGGTGACAACAGATGCTGGCAAGGATGTGGGGAAGAGGAACACTTCTCCATTGCTAGTGGGATTGCAAGCTGGTACAACCACTCTGGAAAGTTTGGCAGTTTCTCAGAAAATTGGACATAGTACTACCTGAGAACCAAGCTTGGATTTCAATCTCAGCTACACCCCTTTGGGTAAGTTGCCCACCCTTTGTACAGTTTGAATTTCTTCAGCTATGAAAAAGACCCATGGTAGGATTGTGAGATTGTTGTAATCATCTCTTGAAATGATGCACGTGGAGAATCATCAGCCCCACTCGATCCCTGTGTCTTATGGAGGCAAAGAGCAGTCACACATCTCTAACAAGGAATCTCAGCCAAATCTATCACTTTATTTTACCAAGTTTCAGAGAAACTATCTGTATCCTTAACATAGTATCTTATTTGAGAGAGAGAGAGAGAGAGAGAGAGAGAGAGAGAGAGAGAGAGAGAG
>JADRCD010205641.1:0-22838 GCA_019843815.1 Montemys delectorum | reverse complement strand
AGAGAGAGAGAGAGAGAGAGAGAGAGAGAGAGAGAGAGAGAGAGAGACTTGACTGGTAAACAAAATAGTATATGTAGAATATTTATATAGTGTTGAACCCTACCTTGTCTTCTTGTAGAACCACCCACCTTCACTGAGAAAACATGTTGGTGTTTGTTCAAGTCATCACAATATAGTCTTATGCTATATCTTTATTTATGCTTTGTTTTAAATGCATAGACATTTTATCTAAATGGTATTTTGAGGTATTTACTCTTTTAAAGCCGCCATGTTTTCATCTTTTAAGGCCATGTTTACTTGTGTGCTTTGTTCGTTTTGACTTGGTAGAAAGGTCAGTTCAGTTTGATAGCTGTGTAGCATCCTGTTTACCTACTGATAGATGTTAATGGATTGTGAATCAGGATGTTTGTAAATGTTTTTATAGCTAATGCTTATTCTAATGAACTTGTAAATGCCCCTTGGAGTCCCTGAGAAGACTCTGACTTAGAAGGCTGAGCTGTAGAATAAGAAATTCTTAATCTTCACTAGCAGACAAACTGCTTTATCACAGTGTCTGAACCAGTTTACACAACTGCCAACAATGTACAGGCTTGGCTGTGGGGTCTGCTGTCAGCCCATGAGGTAGTTGTCTATTGTCTTAAGTAGTCTGTGTATTGAAGTGTTTGGGTGTAAAGTTGTACCCCATTATAGTTTAAACTCTTTACTTTGCTTGGTTACTATCAAATCACCTTGTTATGCTTGAGTTTCCATTCTTGGGGAATTTTTTTTTTCAAAACTTTTGTCTGATAGTTTTCTTAGTTTCCTTTGTATTTACATTTTTATAACTTTTAATTATATGTTCTAGTTACTAATATTTGTTGGTTTTCTATATTTTAGGTTTTATCTCTGCAGGGACTACCTCCTTTTGTCTTTGCTATCGTTTTCAGTGAATAGAAGTTATAATTTTAAAGTCAATTTGCTTAATCTTCTTCCTAATGATTATATCTTTTAATGAAAAGATATTTCTGTATCTGTGTTCATGTAATAAAACATACTATGAAATTAATTATGAGAATTAAGACCTGAAGCATCAGGGCCTAAAACGAGAACGTTGGCCTATTGTCTTTGACTCTGACTTGCCTTTCTCCTCCATATGTGTAAGAAATACTGGACCATAAAGAACTTGTATTGATCTTTGCTATAATTTCGGAATATTGTTTTACATGGATAAGTTTTCAAGTATCTTCCTCTTGCCTGGGCTTTGGAAGAGTGCCATGGACAGATCCAACAGCTGAGTGTTGGGTGTGTTTTAGTGCTTCCACACCATACCTATCACAATTGTTGGGTTGTGTGCATGTAATAGAGTCTGTGGGAGGGGCGGGACCTCTGTGACAGGCATGTCTGCTCAGCAGAGTATACTCTGCCTTTTCAACCCAGAGATAATACGTACTGTTGTTAGGGCACTGTCCTTGGATTCTCTTCCCAAGACTTGGAACCAGGAATTGATTTATGTAAACAGTCTGCCCGGAGGCCTCTTCTATAAAAAGCAGATGCAGAACACCTAGGCCAGAGATAGAAGTGAAAAGGGAATAGAACCATGGGCCTCCCATTGACCTCTCAGCCTCTGAGGTGTGCAGGTTACCATAGGTGCCAGGAAGTACTGGAGAGCAAACAGCCATCTCAAAACCAACAAAGGGTTAGAGGCTAGTGTGATGGCAGAGCCAGCAGGTAGGCCATGGTTAAGGGGACAGAAGGAAGCAGAGGGTATCTGAAGGTGATGAACATAGTTATGAAAAAGAGGTATTCAAGATGAAACAGAGTTCCCAAGTTGAAATATGTCTTCCCAGGCTCATTATAGTGTCCCACTTGCTTCAGTGCTGGGACCTGCCTGGAAGTTGGTGAGTGGATGGGGTCCATTCAAAAAGCAGAGGCAATACAAACTCTGTTCCCTCAGAGCTCAGAGTAAAGAATCATGCTGTCCTGAGGACTGATGGTGGTCAGGGTCATCTTGAGATGACTAAGGGCTATTAAACACTAGGGCCAACGGCAGGGCAGAATTAAAGGATAAACAAACTGACGGGCCTGGGAGGTGGGAAGCCATTCACTCCTGCATCTCAGCTTCCTTCTCATTGGAGCACAGCTGTAAAAGTCGATGCCAAGTAGCTCGCCAAGCTTCCAGGAGCAGAAACCACTGAGGATTGTGCCAATCAGTACCAGAGAAGGTGGCGCCATGACAGGCGAATCAGTGGCGCTTTCTCTCGAACACCTGCCCATGCTGGACTTTAGGGTGATGTGCTGGAGTTGGCTCCCGTTGGAGGGAAGCCAAACTGTGTCTTTCCTCCCTGAATTTTTTCCATCTTGGTCACTGTGGTGGATTTTCCCACTCGGTTTTCACTCTGTTGGAAGTTGCCAGTCTGAGGAATATTTTGGTTTGTGTTGCTATTGTTAAATCTCTGCTCTTGTCTGTTTAGGAGGTGGGCAACCCAAATGTTTGGTTTTTCTTGTCATACACATGGTCATGATAACGTGGAATTCTGACAGTGACTGTTGCCTCCAGGGTGGAAGGGCTCCACCCTGGGATGCCCCCAGCCTCCCCTTCGTACACTGTAATACAGCCACTCTGAACACTGTGTCCCTTCCCCAAGGAGTGCCTTTGCCTTCCTGCCCATGCGTAGGCTGCTCCATGACTAGAGTCTCCTCAACCCACTCTCTCTTATTCCTATTTTTTCAGGGCTTGCCTGCCTTCATAAATGCTTATTTAATCTCCCCCAAACCAGAACCATCTCTTCTGTCTCAACTGCAGTCCAAGTGAGAGTATCTCTCAGGCAGAATTCTATACACAGCCAAACTTTCAAATAAAATCAAGTAATGGATATTTGCAGATCAGTAAAGACTGAGGGAGCTCGCCACCCATAAACCCTCATAGGGAGAACAGTGCATTCCCAGGTGCAGAGTCAAGAGATCTCTCTTTTTATGCCAGCATAGCCAAGCTCTACGGCCAAGTTGAGAATGGCCATTGGTGAAATCAGCAAATACTAAAAGTAGGACTCTTTATTTAAGCTTCCCTAGAGAACTAGCTTCATCTGAAAGGGAGCTGATGGCCCTGCTGACAAGCATGTAGCTGTGGGTACATTCTCATTCACACATACATGCATGAATACATACAAATGTCTAATGCAGCAAATGTTGTACAGTGTGATTAAGCATGCACTGACTGGGGGGACCATGTGGTTAAAGTGGCCCTGAATTTTATCTCTGGCCCTGTCCTTCCCTCCCTCTGAGCAATAGGATTTTGTGACCTGTGGCCCTATACCTGGGTTGGCTTCTATATCCCTGGCATGCTCAATTCCTGTAGGCAGAGCTAACCTGCATGCCTGCATACCTGCATGCCTGCACATCTTCAATTGCTCGAAGCTCACTCTTTAAAGTAGAGTCTTGGCTTGACCACCCAGGCCTCTGCACTTGTGTAATGAATTAGTGAATTCTGAAACAGAGCCTTACAAAATACTTCAGCTGGTTTTTGTTTGTTTGTTTGTTTGTTTTTTACTATCCATAGCCTGGAATATCCCAAAGAGCCAGCAAGGACCAGTACTAGGTTCTGTTGAGACAGTTGACTTCTTTTGGGTACTGAGGCGAAGGTCAGATGACTCAGAGCATAGACTAAGAAAGACTGGACAAGAGACATGAAGTGAAGTGTGGGTCATGGCTAGAGGAACTGGTAAATTGAGGCGCCCAAGCTGGAGGTAGAATAACAGACCCTGGTAGGAACACACTGAAAAGGAGCTGGAAGGACACAAGTAAGGGGCAGTTAGAAACCTGGACAGGATCTGGCTCTGCATTCCTCTTACAGAGATTTAGTCTGGCTTCCTGCCTAGTTGGCTCAGGGAGAGGCCAAAGTGTAGATGTGGCTGGTGACCTCTGTGGCTGAATGAGAAAGCTGTGGTCTCTCTTGTCTCCCGACAGGAAGTGATATCTTCTAGCATGAGTGTCACCTTTAAAATGGCACTGTCCATCAATGACTATTGTTTGGTCTCCTGTTAAGCCCTTACCATAGCTCAAGGCCTGGGACAGAGAGGAAGGGTATGCTCACAGTCTTCATATTATCTGCTGCTGGATTTTAAACTAACCACCTCCCACCACTGAGGAAGACTGGCAGGCCATACATCACGTGCCCGATTGGACTTGCCCAAGTACAGGACAGTGCATCAAATAGGGGCAAATTCTCTTTTTGTGAGAGCACCTCAAGTCCTTCCTGTAGGCACCTCTTGTTAGTCTCTTAGCTTCACAAAGTGAGCTCTTTTTATTTTATCCCTTTGAAGTACCCACTTACAGTGAGTACATGTCGGGGTCAGAAGACAATGTTGTGGAGGGAGTTCTCTCTTTTCATTGTATTTTAGTTCCAGGATCAGACTCAGGTCATTAGGCCCTAGGGGAGGACTTTTACATGCAGAGCCTTCTCTTGGCCATACTTCCTAACAGGGATGTCTGAAGTGAAAACCTACCTGACAGAGGAAAGAGTGGGGCACACTTTGGAGGGGGAGGCACAGCCTGAGTGCTCAGAGTTAAGAATGGGGGAGGGGAGAAGGAGTAGTTTAGATCTTCCAAAGTATGATTTATAATTCTACCTGGAGTTTTTGCTGTTGTTGTTGTTATGTAGTTTTGGATTTTGAGGCGGGATCCCATGTACCCCAGGCTGGTCTCAGGCTTAGGTAGCTGAGGATGGCTCTCAGTCACTGTGCCCATTTGGGGGTAGTTCTAGATCCCAAGGCCTCATGTATCCTAGACTTCCACCAACTGGCTACATCCCCAGCACAGAGAGTTGTACTTTTTTGTTGTTGTTGTTGTTTTTTTTTTTAATGGGTCAAGCCTCCTCTAGCTCTAGGCCATTGGCACATCCCTGGTCCCATGAATTCAGATGCTCCTTCAAACAGACAAGGGGCCAAGACGATGTGTTTCCAGCAGGATATGCTTCCAGGTAGCAAAGCACTGCAACCACTTAGAGAAAAACAAAGTTGGATCCACAAAGGTGAGGCAGAGACTGTTGGCCAAATTCACTTGAAGAGAAGTCAACTTTGGAAATCCAAGTAAAGTAATTAAAAGTAAAATATGCATTTGTTCTCCGCTGCAGCCAGAGACAAGTAGGTGGTGTGGGTTCATGATACCCAGGAGCTCCAATCTTACTCAAGGAGCCTAGGCTAACCTTCTGTGGTCCTGGTGTGGTATCCCTGTGTCCCCTTGAGGGAATTCCACTGACTTGGAGGTAGTATCCACAGAACACCTGGGTGAGAGAATTAACTGTTCATTTCTCATGCGAAAACCTATAAAAATAACAGTGTGAGTATAGAGGCAGTCCTGAATCAGCAGTTGTGTTCTAGCATGTTCCATGGAATTTCAGACTATCAGTAGGGATAGTAATATAATATAGGTATAATAATGAGGTTCCTAGAACATAGTACGTGCTCAGTAAATAGCCATCTAATTGTTTTTGCTAATAAAACAGCTCATTCTTATTATAAAAGGCTTGGGCCTGGAGAAAAAAATAACCCAAAGTCCTACTACTTACCGTTGGAGATGTAGCCTTGTAGATATTCCCAGTGCATGCAGCATATAGATTGTAGTGTATAGATTCTCATGACCGGGTAGGATTGTAGAGGGTAGTTCCTAACTTGTCTCTGGATCAGTAAGTTAGCATATTGAATTCTGCTGTGTGAAGAAGGATTTAGAGTCCATGTTCTGAAGAGGTGACATTTCTCACATGCTATCCTTTATTTAGCAGGTGTCTTCTGCAGAGGTGCGCATTGGGCCCATGAGACTGACACAGGACCCTATCCAGGTATGTCTCTATCTCTCTAGAAGGGCTTTGCTGTCAGAGCACGTGACTTACGAGTAGTGTTTGAGCAATCTTCTGGATTAACTACAGGTAGCCATCTTTGCCCTCCCCTGTACACACACACACACACACACACACACACACACACACACACACTCTATAGGTATATATACACCTATACACACATACACACATATACATACTTATGTTGTATACACACCTATGTTTGTATGTATGTATGAATGTATGTATGTGTGTGTGTTTATCAGTATCATTCTTCAGAACTTCGATTGGTTTTTGAGGACTTAAATATCACCCTGCTTTGGGTATAAATGTAATGAACTCGATTGTCCGGTAGACTGTGGGGAAGAGTGGCCCTACATCCTGCTGCCCACAGAAAGGGAGGAAGTGGCCTGCGTGGAAGGGTGTGACTCTGGCTGACCCTTCAATATGAGTTGGTATACATTGTTTCCTTCCTGTGAGTGAGATTTCCTTTCTCACTGAGAATTATCGGTGCAACAAAACTGCCTTGCATGCTGTCGTAGAACATCCTCTGTCTGTGGAAGATGCTCAGTGATGATAGCTGGTAATACTGTTTAGGAGTGGAAATGACGCGGATAAAAGTATTGTGTAGGTAATTTATCTTTGGCCGATCAATAATTTTGTTGATTCACAAAGATGGCTGAACCATTCTCTTCTGGAGTTCACTAATAAAATGGCAGATGGGGTGTAAGACCCTGAGGAACAGGGAGTGTGTCTCCTAGGGCTGTCAGAAGCTACGCCATATAATCTCACCAACAAGAATGAGGACAACAATAGGCATGCCCAGGTGGCCTGGGGGACACCCATGTGGCTTCAACCTTCCACAAGGAACTATGGGCAAGCAAGGAGTGCCGAGAGCCTGAGAGCGGGAGAGAGAGTCTTCTCTGGGAAGAGCACACCAACTGGTTATCAGTGGTCAGCCCTGAAAAACATCCATATGGTTAGCTGTAAGCAAGGAGTCAGGAAAATCACCAAAGTGGACCGCTCCATGGGTGGAAAGAAATGTTTATTGGGAAATTTTAAACCTTTGTGGCTTTTTCAGGGGTAGAGAGAACAGCAAAGGGCGGGGAAAGCCTTGCTAGTTCTTACATTTGTGGCAGGAGGAGGCCAGTAAGCAGGAATTGGAAGTTAGGATAGTTTGGAGCTGGGGGCGGCGGGAGGGGGGGGGGGACTGTAGGCCAGAGGAGCTGGGAGGTAGCATGGGGACTTTGATACATACTGCAGGTGTGTGTTGGAGAAGTTAGCTGCCTGTGGGATGAGGGGCAGATGAGGGAAGCAATGGCTCTTCCCTACAAACAGAAAGCTGCTTCACAGTTTCTAGGCAATGCTGGTTTTAGGCTTTTGTTTATCCACCAGTAATCCTCTGTTGACCCAGGCAGAGCCAAGCCTGAGCTGAGCCCAGACTGCCATTTACCACATCATCAGTGGCACTGTCATTTGGCGGGTTGGGGGCCCACTTGGGACCTAACAGTAATATGTGACAATAATGAATGAAAAAGAGAGGACATGAGTTTGAAGGGGGGCAAGGGTTAGTATGTGGAAGGATTTAGAGGGAGACAGAAGGGGTAAATAATGTGATTATATAGAAATCTAAAAAAATATATAAGTAATAAAATAAATTAAAAATTAGATAATAAAAAGAAGAAGAAGAAAAAAACAATGTCTCAGCTTCTATTCTTATCAGGAGACAGGGACCAAGATCATTAGAAAATAGTTACTTATTATAACAGTACATCTTAAAATCAATCAATCAATCAATCAATCAATCAATGGTGGGTAGTAGTGCCACATGCCTTTAATCTCCATACAAAGGAAGCAGAGGCAGGTAGATCTCTGTGAGTTCAATGCTAGCCTGGTTTACAGAGTGAGTTCCAGAACTACACAGAGGAACCCTATCTCAAAAAAACCAAACTAAAGAACCAGAGAGAGAGAGAGAGAGAGACAGAGACAGAGGCAGAGATACAGACAGACAGACAGACAGACAGACAGACAGACAGACAGACAGACAGACGCTCTTCTTTTGTGTCCCCTGTAATGTAAGCAAATAGCACTTGACCAGCTTTAGCATTGACCACTTAGTAGCTGTGACTGTCTCAGTCCATGTCCCTTCTGGACCTTCTTCACCACAGAAGCGTAAAGGAAGGAGGCCACAGCTTAAATCGTTTATATGCAGTAGCCCTTTGGTCCTGAATCAGTGTGCCTCTGCTTCATAATGGTTGTAGCTTGTCAGCTTCTGGAAGCTTCTGCTGCCCTCAGGATGAGTGAAGATGCAGGCGCCCCACCCCAGGGAGAAGATGATAGCAAAAAAACGGAACTAGACACGTGCTGCTCAAGTTATGAGCAAAGGAAAATTAATGGTTTATAGTTGTTCAAAAGAAATGACAGATTTAGGGGAAAGAAAACAAAAGGAAGAGGCTTAGCTTGGGAAATTTTGATGAAAACAAATTTAGGAGCAAAGGGAAAAATAAACACAAGCCGCAGCTATTTGCATAGAATATGAGCAAGTGGAAAATTCCAGTAATCGCTCTAAGGGCACACACTTTGAACTCCAGTTTTGAATCAAAGTGGCGGTAAATAAGGCGGCTGATCCTGTAGGTTTCATCCCAAAGCCATTTCCACAATGTTTCCTGGGGGACAAATTCAGGCTTACGTCCATCTCATTCCCTTCCATTTGCTCCGGGCTGTGTTGGCAATAAAGGCTCATGATGAGGATATATTGTTCTTTTAAGAATGTAATTTGCCAAACCATAAAGTATTTTACTCGCTTCTATCAAATATTAACATTATACCCTGTTTGTCTCAGAGAACTTTTCCCCTAGAAGCAACATTGCAGACATTGTTTAAGCCTTTGATTTAGCCCCGTGTTTAACTCCATTCCTTCCCTCTGAACACCGTAACTATCTTTATATACTCACCCTTCATATATGTGTGTGTCCATTTGTAAGATTCACGCTCTCCTTGAATGTTTTTAAGCCTTATTCAAAAAGTATATTGTAAGCATCCTTCTAAATTTTTTTTCTCATTATTAGGTGTCTTTGATGTTATACTGGAATCTCCTGCCAAACCTGAAGTCCTGGGTGGTTATTATGCTTTATTTCAAGTGTTCTATGGTCTCACCCTTTCTCTTCAGCTGTATGATCCATTTTGAATTAGCCTTGCAATGGGAGATAGGAACCTGGCTCCATTCTTTCTGGTGAGCTGTCCTGTTGTCCCAGCAATTTAGTTAAAAAAAATCAGTAGTTTGCAGCTGCATTGTCTTGGCACCTTTGACAAACACTGGCCACCAACCAGGAGGCTGAGAGATGGCACATCAGCCCCTTGCAGTGGACCCAAGTTCAGTTCCCAGCACCCATGTTTTGGGCAGCTCACAAGTACACATAACTCCAGCTGCAGGACCATCCAATGCCGCAGGCCTCTGCAGGTTCTCTATTCACACACACATACCCACACTCAGATACACACTTTAAAATCTTTTTTAAACACTCAGTCAACTGTAAGTTGAGTTATGTGTCTGTCTTTTTACAAGAAGCTCATTTCTGAGCTCATACAATCCATGGTGGGCATGAGGAGGCTAGAGGACAACTTTCAGGAGTTTCCCACTTGTGTGGGTTCCAGGGATCAAACTTAGGCCGCAATCCCCCTTAGCTGCTGAGCCATCTTGCCAGCCTTTCCTTTTTATGGAGTCCTTGGGATTTTTAATGTGCAAAATCATGTGATCATTCTTCCATAAAAAATCTGTAATTTTAAAAATATGCCTAACAAATTCAAGAACAAGATGTGTTTACCATTTCCTCCCCCCTCCCCCTGCGTCCCTCAAATTGGAAACGAAGCTCAGCAGCAGAGCCCTGGTTGAGCAGATATGGCCCTGGGTTACCAGCACTGAGGAAAACAACTGTCTTTTTAAAGGTATTTCCACACCTTAACAAAGTTGCATCATTTTACATTTTTACAAGGCATGAAAGACTTCAATTACTCCCAGAGAAGAGCTGGGCATCTTGAAATCAGTTGCCTTAGTAGACGAGGTACTTAGACAACTGTAATTGGATTTATGTTTCTTTCTGACTGATGGAAACCTTTTTCATTTGCTTTTGGGCTCTTTTAGTATTTGGTTAAATACTGAAATATTTCAGTTATTTGGTTAAATCTTCTATTCATTTTTTTAGACTGGGTTAATTTTTCAAAATGTGAGTTGAAGAATGTGTGTGTATGTGTGTGTGTGTGTGTGTGTGTGTGTGTGTGTGTGTGTGGTAAGCATGTGTGCACACGTGTGTGGATGGACATACTTGCGCTTCTGCAGGTGGAGGCCTCTGGTGTATGTCAGGTGTCTTCCTCTGCCAGTCCCCACCTTATGCTTTAGGATCTAGCTCACCAGCTTATCTAAACTGAGTGGGAAGATGCGCTCCTCCCTGCCACCCAGCCCCAGAGCTGTAGACCTGAGCTGTAGAGCCTCACTTCTCCATGGGCACCGAGGTACAGCCTCAGGCATCTGGATCTTTACCACAAGCACTTTACCCACTGATCCACCTCCCCAGATCCAGAAGAAATTCTTCATGTGTGCTTGTTACAAATCCTTCAACATTTTTTTTAAAAATGTATCCTGGTTGGTGGCTCTTTCCTTCATTTTCATAACTGGCTTTTGATGAGCCAAAGTTTTCATTCTGATAGGATTTTATATTATGCAATGCAGGCATACATATGTTACACATGCTAAACAGACAAATTTTGTCACAACATCTCAAGCTACATTGTATTTCTGTCCTTTCCAATATGATCTATCCTTTGCAACATTAAGCTACTATTTTATAGCTGCTTCTCCAGAACTGAAAACAGTGGTCTAGAACTTTGAATTGATTGTATGTGATATACTTACAATCAAACAAAAATATCCTGTGTCTTAGTTTTGTTGTTAAGTCTGTCATCAAATACCATGACCAAGGCAAGTCTTATAAAGGATATTTATTGGGGCTGGCTCACAGGTTCAGAAGTTCAGTCCATTATCATCAAGGTGGGAGCATGGCAGCATGGCAGGCATGGTACAGGAGGAGCTGAGAGTTCTACATCTTCATCTGAAGGCTGTTAGCAGAATACTTCTAGGCAGCTAGGATGAGGGTCTTAAAGCCCACACCTACAGTGCCATGCCTACTCCAAAAGGCCACACCTACTCCAACAGGGCCACACCTTCTAACAGTGACACTCCCTGGGCCGAGTGTATACAAACCATCACACTGTACTTAGTACTTAATCTTCACATAGTGTGAACTCATGGTCCAGAGAAAGGACTGGAATGTTATTCCTGCAGCTGCATACCCAGAATGATCAGAGATGCACACAGGCAAGAGCGTGTATAGGGATTGGCTGCACACGTCACTCCCTCAGCAAAGTGTTTGCCACTCATGTTTGAGGACCTGTGTTCAGATTCCCAGCACCCACACACAATGCTGAGCATGGTGACATAGGCCTGCAATCCCAGCATGAGGGGGGTAGACAGAAGAATTCTGGAGCTTATTGGAATTCCAGTCTAACAGAATTGCAGAGCTGTAGGTTCAGGGAAATGCCTTTTCTAAAAAACATAAATAAACAAAGCTGAAGAGGGCTAGTCAGGTGGTCAGTGGGTAGCAGTGCCTGCTGCCAAGCCTGACAAACCGAGCTTGATTCTTACAACACATACAGAGAAGAGAGAACTAACTCCCAGTGGTTGTCCTCTGGCCTTCACAAGAGAGTCATGGTACATACAAGTGCATGTGAATGCACACGTGTGCTCGAGTGCACATACACAATAAATAAATAAATAAATAAATAAATAAATATTGATTTAAAAAATTAAGGGGAGCTAGATTGAAGAAGATAGTCAAACATTGACCTCTGCTTTTCTTGTTCACACCTCCTAACACACACACATAAACATACACACACACACACATGGAGAGACATAAAAGTTATTCTTAAAGCCTTAAACACATAGAAGAGATTAAGATTCTGCATCTCTACTATTTACAAGACTCTATGCACCAGGTAAGGAAATGGCACGATTCTCTCTGGCCACAAGCAAAGGTTCTAAGCCTGTAGCTACAGAGGAATGGCTAGCTGGCCATGGATCACTTTTCTCCTGCTGATTCTATAACTGTCTCAGAAACACGAAGCTATATCCCAGGGCTCTCATTTTTGTTTTACCACGCCCCTTGTAGGGAAATATCTACTCTGTGTGTTCACTGCAATGCCAAGAATATTAATTAGATGTATCAGCCAAACTTGGGAGAAAATGGTGAGATAAGAATATTTTGTATGTGCTTGCTTTGGGAGAGTATTTCTGAGTTCACCAGGGGAACCGAGAGGTGGATGTGAGGCTGGGACACTCCACACAATGCTGCCAGGAGCACAGGGAGGGCAGAATGCACTAGAAGACCAGACTGAGCTGTGCAACACATCTCCCCCGGGTGAATGGATGTGACTCACCAACAAAGTTGTAGTTTTCAATCTTGGCTAGAAAATAAAACGTAACGGGAATATTATGAAGCAGTAAATTCATATCAGTGTGGCACTGTCTGGAATCCAAGCAGTCTCTTCTCTATCAATGCCTGGAACATGCTTATTTCCCCAGTGTGTAGAATCTATGTGCCTACAGTTAGAGCCCTGTCCTCGCTCCCCTCACACTTGGCTTTCCAATGAACTTGACCTAAATCTCCATAGCAGTGGCCTAAGCTTTTCCTAGCAAGGGAGATTCCTCAAAAAGTACTCTTCTGTTCT
Source organism: Montemys delectorum (assembly GCA_019843815.1). Classification (NCBI taxonomy): domain Eukaryota; kingdom Metazoa; phylum Chordata; class Mammalia; order Rodentia; family Muridae; genus Montemys; species Montemys delectorum. Next base: position 10,243 of record JADRCD010205641.1, on the reverse strand, counting down.
TATATGAGTAGACCTTTTTTTTAGAGCCATTAAATATTGTTTGTTTGGTTTTTTTGGTTAGTTTGTTTGTTTTTGAGAAAAAAACAGTGTCTCTATAGCCTAGGCTGGCCTGAAATTTACTGCGCAGCCTAGATTAGCCCAGCCTCACAAGTGCTGGGATTGCAAGCACAAGCTACCATGCCTGACTTACGTCGGGCTCTATATGTCAATGAGCACATAGCCTTGTGGCTGGCTGCCACATAGCGATGAGACACAGTGAAGTGGTGCCTTCCTGCCTACCTATGCCTCCTGTTCCTATCAAATTCTGCCTTCTACCTAGGCCAGCCTCAGTTTACACCTTGTTATTTGTGTAACTATGAGTATGTCTCTCACTCGTCATTTGAGATGAGGTCTGTAAAATGACATCAGTGGCCGTAGTCCAAGAATCACAGACAGGCTATTAGTTAAGAGAATGTTTCAGGCACTCGGGATATGATGGCTGGGCAAAAGGGGGCTCCTTCAAACTCCGGCTCCCCTACCTCAATTCTCTAGGAATACTTAGAGAGAGTCCCAGGGCAGTCTTCCACCCTGACCCTTGATTGGCTCCCCCCCAAATCAAATTGGCTAACTGATTAGTGTCCTGTGGGTGCATATTATGTGATATGTATGTTGATATGCTTCAGATGCCCCTAGCTACCTAGAGGTGCCTTATAATACAAGAAACTCTACTAAAAGTTGAGTGTTTCAGTATAGATGTTGAGAGTCTATTTGAAGACACATAGGTCAACCTTGGATAAGAAAAAGCACAAACCAGGGGCTGAGAAGATAGTCAGTGGTTAAAGTGCTTGCCATGCAAGCACGGAAAAAGCTGAGTGGGCTTACCTGCAAGTCCAGTCAGAGACAGAAACTGGGAATCCCCATAGCAGGCTGGCTAGTGACTAGTACTATTGGTGAGCTCTGGGATTGATTTAGAGACCCTGCCTCAGAGAATATAGTGGAAGAGAGATGATTCCTAACATCACACTTTGGCATGCAAGTACACACACATGCAAGGGCACACACACGTACACATATGTACTCACACTGCATGTCTGCACACACATATACGAGCACACACACACATATACACATATGCATGTATACACACATATATAAACATGGACACACATACACATGCACCCATGCACACACATACATACACACACGTATGCATGCACATGCATATGCACACACATGCACACACACACACACACATACATGCACAATGGAAAAAGGAAAGAACACAAATCATAACACTAACACCACCTTCTTCAGGTCAGGGACAAGCTAGTTTCCTTTACATTTTATCCTCAGAGAAAATAGTTTCATTATCAGAAAGAGACCGTTGGTAGCCTTACAAGGATACTTCTGAGTTTTTTCTCAGGGTTATGACCAGGATTTTCAGGAAAGGCAAAGTGCCATAAGTTGTCACAGAAGATTGCTGAAGCAGGGTGGGGAGGCATGGGCTCCAGCTGCACTGCTTGGAGCAGTCACTCATCCCGGCCTGGGCACTGTAGTTGCATGTGTGATCCCCAGCGTCCCTCACTACCCCGGGGACCCTTGCAACCTGTGGCCTCAGCTGCTGATCCTGCCATTCACAGCCCCTATAGCCTCTCCCAGCAGCCTCTCTCCCAGCCCTGGCTCAGCCCTTATCACATTGTTTTAGCTTATAGGGTAAACAACAAAATAAACCATTGTGATTGTAAGAAGATTTTGGCAACATTCCCTGAGAACCAGAGCAGTTGTTTGCCTGTCGACCTATAAGGTCTCTTCAGTTACATTGAGAAGCAGGGCAGGTGCCCACTCCAGTGTGTACCAAGTCAACAGGAGTTAAATACCTTTAGCCCTGCCCCATTACCTCAGAGCACAGTTACTGGGTGTCTTCACTGTGGATCGTTATATAAAGTAGATGTAACTATATAGGCCTCACCAACAGCTCTTCAGCCCCACAGCTCATGCATCTTGTGCCACTCTTTCAAAACTTCTATTGTTGGTTCCTGTCCATCTGTCACTCAAATGAAGCGCTGACAGCCAAGTGTGCTGTTGTGTTGCCTCCTGTGTTTTCATGACAAAACCACACAACCGAACACAAAAGTAGATCCTTGATGGAAGAATGAATCAACAAGCACAAAGCAATAAACGAAAAGAGATGGTGTTATGACATGTCACTCAAATAAAAACAGAATTAGAGAAGACACTGCTGCCCAGGGGAGAAATGCTGCTGCTGCCGCCTGTGAGGACAGATGCCGGACCTATAATCCAGTGTGAATACAATATATTGATGCTATGAGGGGGATGGTGGTGCCACAGAGGAAGTGAAGCCAACCAAACATGTCACACACATTAAAGGTTTTCCAGGAATGCTGTGGCACTGGCAATACAGTGGACAGTTTGTCAAGGCTTAGATGAGATGCCACCTCCCCATCAGACGTCTGTGGCCAGCACTGTTCAGCGCTCTTGAGAATACCCCGGTGTTTCTAATGTTCTCAACTCCAAATTATATATTTATATATTTTTTTCTGCAGTTGTCTGTACATTTACTATCAACAAGCCAAACCTCACAAGGTTTGTGAACCTTCGAAGGTCACAACATTTATGCAGACTGTTCTTTGGCCATTTTTATGAAGAGGTTGCCTGTAGTTATGCTCTTACTCAGACAGAACCCAACATGGCAGATGTCAGACCAGAATAAAAGAGGCCAGCCCAGGTCTTCCTTAGTTTCCTCTGTCTCATGCAGCAGCGAGACCACAGCAGTAAAACTGCTGACACCATACTCATCCCCTCTGCTGCTTCTCTTGGGTCTGGATCCTTATGTGTGCTCTGTCTGTGGTCACCACGTGTGAATGTTCTGATTGTCATCATCTGCCACCTCTCTCCCATGCCAGGGTCTGATGAGCAGCGGCTAGCCCGTGATTAGCCTCTCTTTCATGCCAGTGCTTAAACACTTTGCAAAATATGTCACCAATAAGTATTCTTCAAATGAATGCAGACTATTATGTTTAAAGGAAGTGGGAGGGTCATTTTGCCCTTCCAACTTCAAACCAAATTCAATCATATGACTTTAATGATGAATTCTAAGAAGTACGTTTTGTAGAATCACTGTATGAGATTTGCATTTGTGGATGGTCCTTAAATATCCATAAATGACCACGAGTCTATAAATATTTAAAGCTGATTTGGGCTGTATTTCTTATGTTTTAAAATTTGCAATAACAGCAGCTCTATACCCAAAAGTAAGCAAGTCAGAAATATGTTAGTACAGCTGGGTGTGGTGGTGTAGGCCATAATCCCAGCTGTTTCGTAGGCTGAGGTAGGGGGGGTCATAAGTCTAAGACAGAAACCTTCAAAGGTCACTATGTGTATTCAGCCTGTTCTTTAGTTGTTTTATGATCTGGTTCTACCATGGGGAAGAGGCTCTATAAGTATGTTCTCACCTGGACAGAACCCAACTTGGCAGAGGTCAGTATAGAAAGATGATGTTCGCTTACTCTGGTAGAAAATTTTAATCCCAGTCTGGAGTTTCTACCCCTCCTTTATCATTCAGTTCCTGGATAAAAGACAAGCACAGCCTTTATATTTATAATAAGCCTTATTCAGCACAAAAGATGGGCTGATAGCTACCCTCTAAGCGATTAGAATCTACTTTCCTATGGATAGCCCTGAGTTATTACTTACTATGGTTCACTTGGGCTGCTCTTGACTCCCATTGGCCAGCCCTCAGTTAGTTGTCTTGATTCCTAACCCCCGGTGACTCTCTTCCTCCTTCACTTTCTTTTTCTTTGCTCCTCATTTTCCTTTGATCCTAAGCCTAGGAATCCTAAAATTTGCTGTTTCTTCTGCCCAGCCATGGGCTATTGGCATCTTTATTTACCAATCAGAAATAACTTGGGAGCAAGGTCACATAAGCTTCACTTGGGACTACATGCAGACTCTCTCATGTCTGGGGCAACCAGGTCTTGGAGGTCCACAATACACAGCAAAAGACCAAATCTCAACAGCTTGCAGTTCCAAACTATAAATTCAAGGAAAGCCTAGGTAATTAACAAGACCATGGAACTATAGCTCAGTGGCAGTGCTCACATAGCATATGTGAGTTCCTGAGTTCACTTCCTACTATTGCAAACACACTCGAGCACACACACACATACACACACACACACACACACACACACACACACACACACACGAAGGGAGGGAGGGAGAGGGAGGGGTGCAATTTTTTACAGAATCCATAGAAGGCTTGCAAAGCCATAGCTCAGAGGAGGTGACAGCAGGAGCCTCTCTGAGACAGTGAGAGCTTCAAGCCTCCCCTCCAATATCTCCATTATTAGTGGCCACGGGTCCCAGTCACTGTGCTCTGTGTTTTGCTTCCTGGAACCCATGTTTCTGGAAACCGACTGTCCTTAGACCAGCTGTGATCTGGGAGATGGAGACAAAAGTCCAATCCTGAAGACTTAGATCCACCACTCTCTTGGAGAAGGCATGGTTTTCTAAAGCTGGGCCAGCACATTACAAAGTAGTTGCTATGGGTTTTTTTTTTTTTTTTTTTTTTTTTTTTTTTTTTTTTTTTTTGTAACATCTATGGATTTTTCACTTTGCTTTGGTGTTGATTTTTCTAAATCAACGTTTTATAAATGGAAAGAAGTTTAAATACCACCCAAAGAAATTTTCTAGCAAGTTCCTTTCTAATATAAATACTCCATTTCAAATGTAAACATCATTATTATTATTCAGGTACACTACTGCATCACTGAAAATGTGTCATTAAAGTTTCCAAAAGAAAGGGGAATATCAAATCAACAGGACCACTCAGACACTCCATGGTCAGGCAGGAGTCCCAGGGACCAGGAAGCAACAGTTGCAGGAAGCCTTCCTGTGGCTCTTTGAGAAAACAAGGCAGGCAGGGTGTGCAAGTTTAAGTCTTGCAGGGCTGAGCAACTGACTGGGCAGTTTTGGCTGTGGACATAGGAATTGTTTCTAGTTTGTAGGTGCCTGGTCCTGGGGTGGTTAGGGCAGGAGAACAGTACCCCAGCAGTTGAGAGTCTTTCAGATAAAGGAATTAGATATGTGTGAGTGTGTGTGCATGTGTATGTGTGTGTGTGAGTGTGTGTGTGAGAGAGTGTGTGTGTTTATGTGTCTATATGTGTGTGTGTCTGTGTTTGTGTGTGTATGCATGCATACATGCACACACATGCATGCACATGTGTTGAGTACCTGGGCAGTCATTTCTCATCTCAAGGAATTCATTAATTCTGAGAGATACTGTCTCCCCAATGTCAAAACTCAGATGTCAAAATGTGAGAAGGGCATATGTATCAGAGTTCTCTAAAGGAACAGAACTGGTAGAATGAAAAGAAAAAAACACTTTACACATGTATATTAATATATGTATACATATGTGTACATAGTATGTGGTTGGTGTTCAGAAAATATTTGTGGACTAATGCCTTTTGCTATTTTTTCAAAGAGTGGAACAACATTGCAGTCTTGTGTAAGGACTTCTGAAATGAATGAGATTGTTTGTAATCTGTAGCATGGTCCAATAGGAGAGAGTAATCCTGGGTTCCTGTCAGACTGCTCAGTATCGAGTCATGATGACATACTTGGGGAACTTCCTAGAGCAGTTTACAGGCTGTGGGCTGAGTGGTCCAGCCACAGCTGTCTCCTGATAGAAGAGCCAAGCACCCAGTAGTTGTTTAGTCTTTGAATGTCTCAACAGTTCCAATCAAAAGTGGGGTCCCTAGGAAACCCTAGAGTTGCTAGTCTTCAGTCTTCGTTGGAATCTCTGAGAAGTGGGTTCTAATACTGTCAACAGATGTTTCAGCCTCAGAATAGATGAGCTTGCCAGCAACAGTGAGGGCATGCAGGCTAAAAGCAAATGCTCCTTTCTTCCATTTCACTTACGTAGGCTGCCATCAGTGGGTGTGGCCTAGACTTAGGGTTGGTCTTTCCAGTTCAAATGATCACTAACAGCTGAGCCCAACTGCATGGGTTTAGTTGACTATAGATGTAGTTGATAACCAAAACTGGCTGTCACAGCATGATTAATACAGTCCCCAATTTAAAGCAGTCTTACACCTAGTTTTTTGTCTGTAAATTGGTCTAGATGGCCTGGCCAATTGATCTATCCTCTGCTTCAATCATGGTCTGTTCCCACCCTTCCATCTTACCTCAGTCACACCGTGCTCAGACACTTCAGGCACAGCCACAGACCTGTGAGTCTCGACCCTCTTGGAGGTCAACTGACCTTTTCATAGGGGGTGCCAAAGACTATTGGAAAACACAGATATTTACATTGTGATTCACAACATAGCAAAATTACAGTTATGAAGTAGCAACAAAAATAGTTTCATTGTTGGGGGTCAGTCACCACAACTTGAGGAACTGGATTGAAGGGTCACAGCATTAGGAAGGTTGAGAACTGCTGAGGCCTTCACTTCCAGACACCAACTCCTTTCTTGACCACCTACCCACTTCCTGTGTTGGCACCCATTCCAGAGCCTCCTTTTAGATGGCATTGTTCACTTATTAGCCTTCCAAGTGTCATTACTGAGTGTGCATATTGCATATTATTTGCTACTTACCATGACAAACAAGGGATCTGTATTTTGTCCAACAACATACACTAAGTGATTTTTTTTTTTTAATTATCAAGCATATAGTAAGTGTTCAGGAAAAATTTTTAGAATGAGGCCTCTTGCTAATTTTTTTAAAGTGAGACATTCCAGTCTTATGTAAAAATATGTGAAATGAATGGAATTGTTTGGGATCTATAGCACAGCCCAATAGGAGAGAGCAGACTTGTAATTCTAATTGTACTAGTCAATTTTGAGCAATAATGATCATAAGGAAACAGACACGCATTGTTGAGATCCTTGTTTGTAAACCCATCACATAACCAGACTGATTAGAGGCAAAAGATTCCATCAGCTTCTGGCTCTTAGCTTCTACTGTTTCTCGTTGTAATACCACAATTGTCTTGAGTAAGAGGCTAATGACTTTTTACACAAGCAAGCTTCTACCTGACCTTCCTCGTTATCTTTGCTGTAGCAACACTTTGGTTTGAAGACTTTCTTTCTATTATAGCCCACAAGGAGGTGCCCTTCGCCTCTCTCAGGAGAGCCATCTCCTGCGTCTTTCTAGCAGGACCTAGGGACCTAGGAGCATTCTTGACTGAAGAGGGATAGACCCAGGCTCCAATGAGAAAATAGAGCTGGCCTGTGTTTTCCAGCAGATGGTTTGAAACCATGGGCTGAGAAAAATGTTAAAATTACACTGAAAAAAAAAATATATATATATATATTATTCTGCCTCTGGAAGCATGATATCTGAGAAAACAGAAAATGATTGAGAGTATAATATGATTGGTGTGTATAGTTGGATATTATCGATATTCAGGGACTATTAGGGGAGGTTTAGGTATCAAATAGTAATGTAGCTGTGAACTTATACAAATGGCTCTTTCTGTTTAACAGATGTGTGTGGATTGGATATGTTAGGTGGATTTGCCAAGCACACACACACACACACACACACACACACACACACACACACACGAGGTGGACTAGAGTCTTAACCACCACAGGCCTTACATATCAGACTTTTTTTCATTACTATTCATAACAGTATCAAAATTACAGTTATGAAGTAGCAACAAAGTAATTTTAAGGTTGGGGGTCATCACAACATAAGGAATTGTATTAAGGGGGTCACAGCATTAGGAAGGTTGAGAACCACTGGCGTAGAGCAAACCCATATTGGCCAGCAGTTGACTGTTACTGAAACTGATTGATGGGTGGGTGAGATTCATTACATTCTTGTGTCCACTTCCCTATGGGTTTCTAATGTTCAAATAATAAGACATTTTTAAAACCTAATGGTAGCAGTTGGGCATTTTGGCTTGTTTCTGTTCTGACTATAACAGAAACTCTTTGGGTATTTTACCATGACCTATGGCATTACTTTAAAATCCCTTTCATGCTGAGAGACTCTGTTCTATCCCTAATTATTTAAACCAGAATTGAATGTTGGAGGATATTAAATGCCTTAGCAAAGTCTTTGATTATGATATTTTTGCATGGTGCCATATTGCTGGGGGATGTCTCACTCCTACTATGATAATAATAAAGCCCTTTGCAGTAGTGCATGCCTGTAATCCCAGTTACTTGGCAGGCTCAAGGGCTGTGAATCCAAGGATAACTGGAGCCTCATAGCAAGACCCTTTCCCAAAAACGAAAATAGAAACAGTCTTCTTATAGTTCTTATAAAACCCTATAAGTAGTCACCATCTCAACCATCAAGTTTTCACTGGGCAGCTCAGAAGCAGCAGCCTTCTTCTGGGCACAGGAACATGGTGGAAAACAGGACTGGCCAAGGCACAAGTTAGACCCTAAATAGGTTCAAGTGATGGTGAGACTTCCCTAGCTTCCTGACTTCCAGAGAATCTGGGTTCCTGGGCCCAGGAATGCCGAGGAGAATCTGTGCCATGAGGCAGGTTGTCCTCAGTGCAGCTCCGCCGGCTTCACGGTTCACATTCAGCCTTTTCCCATGTTGGCAAGAGTTTGGATGTTTAAATTAATCTCTCGGGTTGTTGTCAGTTCCCTGAAGTTCCTGTGTCTTTACAGCTGTTCTAGTGCTGAGCACAGAGAACCTCCAGGGACTTGGAAGCAAATACTGTTTGTACTGAACCAGATGTGTACATTTGCAAATCATCGTGTAACCTGCGTAACCCATGTTAGTTATCTGGCAGTAATTTTGCTGTTTCCCTTGCCTAAAAATATGCCTAACGGAAAGAAAACCTCCAACCACAGCCAGCAACACCCACCCCTTACTAGAATGATTGAGCACCTACCTGCATCCCACTCTCCATCCTCCCAAATAGATCCCAGCCAGGCCAGGAAGATGAAATAGCTTGTTTGGAGTTATTGGAGGAGCTGGACTTGAAACCAGACAGCTTTCATGGAGAGCCCGGTGTTTAGCCAGTGTACCCATGACCTGTTTTCAGTATGGTTCTGAGGGTGTGGATTTCGGTTCAAATGCTCTACTCTCTATTTCAGGTTCTGCTAATCTTTGCAAAGGAAGATAGCCAGAGTGATGGCTTCTGGTGGGCCTGTGACAGAGCTGGCTACAGATGCAACATTGCTCGCACTCCAGAGTCGGCCCTTGAATGCTTTCTGGACAAGCATCATGAAATTATAGTGATTGATCATAGGCAAAGCCGGAACTTTGATGCAGAAGCCGTGTGCAGGTACCTTGCTCCACCTAAGTTGCTTAGTAAATCCTTCCACCCCCATCTGCTCTAGATTAATTTCTTTAGACGGCTTTGATTCCTAGCTCTGACCCTGGACTGTAGCTCCTTCCTACAGATGCATCCTGCCTTCCTATTTCTGCATGTTTGAATTGCATTGAGAGTTTAAAGATGTCAGCTGGACTCATCCTAAAGTTTGAAGACAGTCCCCCGCCCCTCCAGAGTATTGCTCATAAAAGAGTCATTAAAATTCACACAGTTTTTATTATATGTAGTTTAGATTTAAAGTAGATATTTTAAACTTCATTATTCTGTCCAAAAAAATGAGCATCAGAAATGTGTGAAACAGAAAATTTTCCATACGTGTCACAGATGAATAGATAGTGTAGCAGGCTTCCCAGAGAGAAAAAGGTAGCTACCTCAGCACCAGTATGTTCCTGGGGGCCCATGCCCATGCTTGTTTGTAGAAATACTTGCACTTTGGTAAGCAGGCACCTGTCTGTTCATAAATCAATGCAGTCTTAAGAATTCACCCAGGATGGACTGAGCCATTCAGCAGGAGGGGAATGCTTGGAAGTTACCCAGGGAGGGGTCACTAATTAATGTGAGAACAGGACTGAGTTCAATTGCATATAGGGCTGGACTTTTACTGAATACTAGTAAATAAGAAGTAGAGACATTGCCTCTTAAAACTTTTGGTATACTCACAAAAATATGAATGGATTAAAATCTTTTAATCATGAGCATATTGCCTTCCTATTTTTTGACGACTTACATTTTACTAAAGAATTATTGTTAATTATCCAGTATTTAAATGGTTTCAAATCTTGCCTTTCTCCATAGAAATATTCTCTCTGTCTGTCTCTTTCTCTGTCTCTGTCTCTGTCTCTCTCTCTCTCTGTCTCTCTCTCCCTCTCTGTCTCTGTCTCTGTCTCTGTCTCTCTCTCTCTCTCTCTCTCTCTCTCTCTCTCTCTCTCT
>JADRCD010205639.1:0-27091 GCA_019843815.1 Montemys delectorum | reverse complement strand
GATATAGATATAGATATAGATATAGATATAGATATAGATATAGATATCGATATCGATATATCTCTGGCCTTACTTTTGTTTGAGACAGGGTCTCATATACTCTATGCTGGTCTTGAACTTGCTATGTGGCTAAGAGTAACCTTGAAGTCTTATGTGCCTGCCTGCACCTCCCAAGTGTTGAGATTATAGGTGTGTACCACCACACCCAGTTTAGTGGGTGTGTTTGAGTCCACATTGCTTTATCCAAGTATAAATGTGTATTTTGTTTGATATCTCCTGTGTACAGAGGGCCTGCCCATGGGGTATAACAGCAAAGGAACTCTATGGTGAGCTAAAGTCAGGAGCCTGAGTGACCCCAGAAGATTGGTCTGAGGGTGTCAAATGAAGGCATTTCTCAGTGAGGCAGTTGGAAAAGCTTCAGTTTGACCAGCTATGTGCTCTGTATTGCCAGAGAATTCTTATGTAGGCTAGAAACACTTAGAGAGCTGCATTTGATGACGGCTAACAGGCATGTGCTAAGGAGATAGCTCAGCAGCGAAAATGGTTGGTACACAAACAAGACTAGTGTTCCAGGTTCCAAAACCCACAGAAATAAAATTCCAGCCTCAGAAGATGCAGAAGGTGCATGCATCTCAGAGAAAGTTGGCTAAAGAAACTTGCCAAGCCCTGGGGTCAACTGGGAAACTCTGCCTCAAAGAAAATCGTGTAAGAATGGTATAGGAACATTCCTAACATCAACCTTGGGGCTTGCACATGCACACATACTCATGTACATGAGCATGCACACACACGCATGAGTCCACACACAGAAGTACTACATGCACATACACATGAAAAAAATATAAATAATTGATCTATTATAAATCCAGAATTTCTTCTATTTAAGAACCCACTTTTCTTTCTAACAAACTAGTGCTTAAATGATTGAAAACACCTAACTATTTTCTTTAGAATGCGGTTACCAACTTCAAATACTCACCCATACATCAATAGCCATACAGTCGCTCTTAGGATCGTTAGATTATAGCAAGGTTCATCAAGTGGAGCTCATTGTAGCCATGAAACTTTTCTTGGGCATTTTTTGACTGCTTAGGCCTCTGCCTGCTACTTGTTGATTTGGGGTCTCTTTTTAAACAATGCCATAAACCACACTATGAACTACAATGATACTATGAAGTACAGCTTTTCTAAAGAGACCTTTGATTTTTTTTAAATCTAAGGAAAAAGAACCCCTCCTCATTTGCTGATTTGAAAGACAGTGTGTCAGGTTTTACAAATCATGGCAGCCCACTTAAATGTGGTCATGTGACTCAAGAAGTAACCTGAAAGGGGACAGTTCCCAAAGCCTGGATTGTTTGCACAAACAACATTTCCTCCTGAACTCTGGAGGAAGCATAGTTTACTCTTTAGTAGCTCTCCGTCAGACAATTGAATTATTGTTTTCCATCTCTCCTTTTTTTAAAGCCACCCCTATTTATGTACCCTTGTAGAAACCACCCACAAATGAGGCTGGAAACATCAGAGGATGGCCTATCCAGGAGCTCTACGTTAGTGAGAGAGGGTTACTTTAGTAAGAGCGTGTTGTCAGATTTATGTTTTATTTATTTTGTCCTACCTTAATAGGTTTATTTTCTTTTAGACAAGTTCTCATGCAGTGCACACTGGCCTGCAGCTCTCTGTGTAGCCAAGGAGGGCCTTGACATTCCAGTCCTCTCAAGGGCTTCGTTCATAAGCCTTGGCTCATGTGTATTTTAAGAAACTGGAGTTTATTTGGAGCTTAAAAATTAGTTTCTTTTTCTTAATGTTGGGGTTCAATAAAAGAAAATGACTCAGAAAACTTCCAACGTCACAAGCCTAAATAAAAGGTGGTTTTGTTGTTGTTATTTTGTTTGATTATTTGTTCTATCTTATCAATATGCATGAATCCCTCAGAGCCATTTTTTTTTCTTGGTTTTATTCTACTGAAAGTGGTTCTACAGAGGCGCCAGCTGTCTCCCCTAGCTTTTTCAAAGAGATAAGTTTGACACCAGTTCCTGCACCTTCTCCGTGCCCTGAAGTGCTGTTTGTAAGCAATGCTTACTATTTGTTGGATGACTGGCCGCCCTGCAGTGCCACCTAAACCATCAGAGAAATAAGCATCTCAGAGCTAACTACACAGAACTTTACAGGCACACGAAAAACAAACTAGTTAGGCATGGTGGGACATTTAGTAAGCCTAGCTACTTTGGCAGCTGACACAAGAGGATTGTGAGTTCAAGACTAGCCTGGTACATCCAGTGACACATGTCTAATATGATTTTTAATGTATGGTATTCTAAATTTGAGTAAGTACTGTACACATATGCAGGGACCTACACATGTATGCACATGCATATGATTCTTACGTATGTATTAGAAGCGTGTGTTTTCTAATGTTTGTAAACGTGAAAAAAAATTCAAAGCAGAATTGAAGTTGGTTTTCTCTTCTTTTGTTATGGGTTACCTGTTGTATTTTAAGCTCTGGGCATCCCTCTGGGGACAGGGCCTTGGAGAGTGACCCAAGCTTTTGCTTGAATGTAGTGGGCTGACTCACAGATGAGACAGTTGTACTGTTCCTTCCGTGACAGCACATGGCTTTAAGAAGGCCTATTTACACAGGCTGTCATCTATGGTTGATAACACAATGTCACAAAAATAATCTCAGAAAAAAGAGAAATAACTGCAGGCTCAGCTAAAATGCAGAATGCAGCAGCGTGCAGTGTCTGCAAACTGGTGAATACAGACTCATCTCTTCTAAGATCCATTGTTTACCCAATATTTCTGACACTTCCTTAGCCAAGAACAGAGGAGGCAAAAAGTTGGGTGGCCTGACCCGCCCAAACTCGCCTGCTGGAAACATGAGAGTGTGGTGGCAGCTCTGGCTTACTGGGGACAATAATAGGATGGCTGTTGCCCTGCCTTCCCTCAGGGAAAGATGCCAGAAAGGGACTCTAGAGTCAGAAACCTGCTTTGTAGCTTTCTCTCCACTGAGCTTGTCTGTGCTTGCATTTCCTGTCTGTAAAACTCATTATTCATAAGAACTTAGCAGGCAGCCAGGACTGACTGAGGTTCCCTCATTGGCTTGGGTCATATATATTTATACTATCACTGGGGGAAACAACAGTAAAAGTTACCATGAAATCAGAGTTCTGTTGAGTGAGTCAAATGCTACAGGAGCAACTTCCATTGTACTGAGACCACATTCAAGATACATCAGTCCTGGTTAGGTGGGAGGGCTCTGGAAGGAAGCCATGTCAGAGACAGCGCTGCCTAAGGCAGCTGTAGGGATGCATTAGCAGGAGAGGGAAAGCATCCCTCAGCCTTTAGAAGGGAAGAGATGGCAGCCATAGTAACTGCTTTTACATACTTATAAATAACATACTTATAAATAAATAAATAACAGCTTATGGGGAGCAGGATTTATTGTGGCTGACAGATTGAGAGGGTCTCAATCTGACTGCCAGGGAAGACATAGTAGATGGAGTTCATGGCAGTAGAGGTGTGTGGCACAGGCTCTTCACTTCATGGTGGATCGTGAAGCAGAGAGAGGGATGGGAATCAAGTGTGGGCTGTAAATAACCCTTGGATTTATCTTGATCCTTGGAGTCAGATTCAGCTGTGGGAAGCTGTTACTAGGCACTTAGGTCTATAACCAACCACCTATTTTCTCTGTACTTTAAAAGAAATTAGGAAAGAGAAATTGTAGAAGGGAAATGGATTTATTATACTTTGTCCAGATCCTGGGGGTGCAGGATCTAATTTCCTTCTCTACATGACTGTGACCATCCTGTAATTTAGAGAAATATATGAGCTGAGGCTAGAGCATGTGCACATTTAACCCTGAGGCAGACCAAGGCCCTTCTTTGGGAACAGGAAACCTGGGCACCTGGTTGTTTCCATTTTTTGTTATAGAAACAGTTTTTGTTCAAGTCAGAGTCAAGGAAAATGGAAATTAATGGCTTCTTCCTTTTACTCTTGAGAGGGGGTCTTCCTATGCAGTTCTGGTTGGCATAGAACTTGTTCAGTAGTTGAGGCTGTCTTCTAACCTGTAGAGAAGATTCATCCATTTTTGAAAGAGAAAAAACAGTCTTGTATTTTGTGTGAGTTATATGACACCACCCACCCCACCCTGGCCAATCTTCTATGCCCAGTACTTTGATATTTCTGGGAACTTCTGCCCAGGATCACAGAAACATGATTTGTACTTTAATCAACCGGTTGTTTGTGTGGAAGACGATTTGGTGATAACTTGGTTGGGGCTGATACAGATGTGCTCTTGGTGACTACACTGGTAGAGCGACCAATGCTGTACAGGCCATATGCTCAGAGGGAAGTCTGGCTGTTTCCATTTGAAGCCTGAGAGAATATTTTGTTCCCCGTGTGCCCATAGGATAAATAAGAGACGTAGATGCTGTGAAAACTTCCCAGACTGTAAAAAACAAAACTGGACTTTCAAATTGAAAAAGTATGTCCTGGCTTTGGATTGAGGGGAGTGTTTTGGGTGAAGTGCAGACAAAACTGCTTTGAGTATACCAAAGCCAGAGAAAGAGGCAGGAGACACCAGGATTTAGCAATAGAGGAGGTTGTTTGATTTGGGTCTCAGTACTTATGTGAGATGCAAGTGGGGCACAGGTGTGAAGAAAAGAAGTGTAGAATATGAGAATGTTTAATACATTCAAAGTCAAAACACTAAGGCTAGAAATTCCAGTGCCCTGTATTGGTATATGCAACCGGGTGCTTATGTCTGCACCGTGGAAGCCACACATCGCTTATAGTATGAAAGTCGGAATTTCTTTACCTGTCAGAGCTGCTGAGCTGTAAAGTGGCAACCTTCTAGAAAGATTTGTATGTGCTGATTTGTGATGCTTGGAATGGAGAATTGGTGCTTTGCCTGCAGGGCAAGTACTCCACCACTGACCTGCAGCCTGGTCCCTACTAATGATCATGCTTCAGAGTTTAAAATGGGTTACAATTCCAGATGCTGATGTGAGAAATTTTTGAGTATGGACAGAGGCAGTTAGAGGAGAGAGATCAGCATTTGCTGACCACCTGTGCAGAGGGAGGAAGTGAGGAAATCCTTCAGTTGAGTTCTTGAGGAATTATAACCATGTTTATGTGGTTATATGGCATGGGTATCTATGGGTACCTATGGGTGAAACATTACGTGTGAGCTAAGTTTTGATACATATTGTTTGAGATTCAAAAAAAATATCCTGTTGGAAATTCCCAATAATCACTTGTTAAACTTAGATAATGACTTGGGGAGATGGGGTTACTTCTGTAAAAGTGGGCAAGTGCCTACTTTTTGGTGAGCTAACTGGAATTAAAAAGTAAAACTGTGTATATCATCAGTTTTATGACCGTGAAGGCTGTTAAGCTGATTTGCCCCAGTTTACCCATCTGAGAGGTTGGTGTGATCCTGAGATACAGTGAGCAGTAGTTTGGAATTCCCTTAAATCCACCCTGTATCGTTCTTTCTCCTCCTACACCCTTTGGAAAGTAGGTTGGCTCATGTTAGGCTGTAGATCAAGGGGAAGGGACAGCAGCTTTGTGCACTAAGTGTTGACTGTTACCAGACAGAACCTGGAGTCCCCTGAAAAGGGGGCGGGGGTCTCAGTTAGAGGATTACCCTGCTCAGGCTGATCTGTCTCTAGGAAATTTCTTGATTATTAATCCATGTAGGGCAGCTCAGTCCACAGTGGGTGGTCTCATTCCTTGGACAGGTGGCCCTGGCTGTATAAGTAAAGCTAGCAGCTCATGAGCCCTTTAGAGCCAGCAAGCAGCCTTCCCCTGTGGTCTTCCATTCAGTTTCCTGCTTGACTTTTGCCTCCCTTCAGTAATGGATTGTAATGTGTAAGCTGGAATAAACCATTTTCTTCCTCTAATTTGTGTTTTCTTGGAATTGAGATGAGCAGGGGCATGGTGTGAGGAAGGAAAGCTGGTTATGTAAAGAGGGGGAGGGGAGAAACTAGGAAGCAACACTTGTGGTGCAGTGAGAGGCTCAGAGCAGGAGTTGTCAGCTCCAAAGAGGAGAAGCCCGAAATGGAAGAGTGGATAGCATTGATCAGGACTCCCTGATATCTCTGTGTACAACAGGACGCCAGGGCATCTGGTGAGAATAAGGAAAACTTTGGGTTGGGTTCTCAATAAGGAACATTCCTTTGAGATAGCCACTGTGGGAAATAAGATCTGGAGTAAACTAGGGTTGAATAGCAGGATTCCCGGAAACACAAACCAAAGGGGTTAGATAACTTGAACTTTTAGTGTCCTTGTGGATCACAGGCAGGAGGTTACAGCTGACAGGAGGTTGTGGAACAGTGAAGCTGGGAAGGGAAGAAGATGCGAAGGGGTTGCAGGAATACGCTGAGGGGCAGGAATGCCATTGCAGAATGTGAAAGAATACATGCTGGGATGTTAGTTCTGATGGCAGCAAGCCTAGCAGGGTGTGTGTGCTAGACTTAAGTGGGTGATTGCCATCAACAAGTTCCTGAGGGGTTGGTCCATCCTTCCCCCTTGGTGGCTAGTCACCTTTGGTGAGCAATGGCCCCGAGACTGTTGCCCTTAAAGATGACAATTCTCTTTTGTAACCTGGCAGGGTAGTAGACCCTGGCACTATTGTCCCCACAGCCTTGCAGCCATGGTTGGCTAGAGAATGTGGAATTGATCAAGTTAAATATCTACTTTGTCATTCCTTCATTGCTCTGGGGCTGTGGGGCTAGCTGTCTCACCTTCAAGCCTTCTGTCCTTTCTCCTGTACGAAATGAAGCTAGTGCTTCATATCATGTGTGGACATTAAATTAGACAGATGGTGTAGCACCAGAAACAACGCAATACGTTCCATTAAGTTCTTGAGTTTTGTTAGCGTCTTACTGTGTGTTCCGAAAGAGAACAGAGTCTATGACTTGTGAACTTGATATGCACAATGCTGGGTAAGATCCCATCTAAAAGGTTTCTGAAGATTTCATAGAAACTCACAGAAAGTGTAAGATGATGCCTGGAAAAACTCAGGTGAGACTAAGTTTAATTCTGCGGCATTGAAATGTTACTCTTTTCATATTTCTACACATTCATTGTTAAAATTTGCTCTTCTGTATAAATCACATGTAACAAATATGTATAAAAGAGCAACACATACACATACATATAACTGAACTCTCAAAAATATTTCCTTTGTTGGGCATTTTCTCTTTTCTAAAATGTATTTATTTTATTTTATGTGTTTGTTTTGCACACAGATATGTGTGTCCGCAGAATATAGTGCCTGTGGTGATGGAAAGGGGGCCCTAGAGTCCTTGGACCCAGAGTTACAGGAGGTTGTGAGCTGCCAGGTGTTCCTGGGAACAGAATTCAGGTCCCCTCAGCAAGAGCAGCATGTGCTCTTGCATACTGAGTCATCTCTCCAGCCCCTGCTTTGGTACTTTCAAAGTAGATATCAGAGAGGAAATCAAAAAGGAAAAAGCATTGAATATATAGCAGAGCAT
The DNA here is from genome assembly GCA_019843815.1 of Montemys delectorum. Lineage (NCBI taxonomy): Eukaryota > Metazoa > Chordata > Mammalia > Rodentia > Muridae > Montemys > Montemys delectorum. The sequence continues at coordinate 19,592 of JADRCD010205639.1, read as the reverse complement.
TATTTCTATTTCAGTAGTTGTTCCCAGGATTCCATGTTTCTTAAGTCCCTGCATGGGTCTGCAGTGTAACACATAAACATGAATGTGGCATGCAGAACCATTCTTCTTTGTAACATATACTCATGCTGCATTTTGTAACATACAGACACACATGTGCCATACAGTCATCAACTTTGTATACCGATGCTATTTTAATTTTTCTTGGTATGGATAGTTTTAGGAACACAGAACTAACTCACCTGCCGCAACTTATCATCAAGCTGTGTCTTCTTCCAGTGTGTAAAAGTCGACCCAGAGTGCTGAGGTGGAACCTCACAGCCCCATCAACCCAGAGTGCTGAGGTGGAACCTCACAGCCCCAGTTATTGCTTCCAAGCAGCAAAGATGTCGGAATATTATGGCATTCTTGCTGGAGTCTCACAATGTAATTGCAGCAATTCGATCAACCGATGTACATCTAAAGATATTCTGCTCTCCTCCGGACTCACTTGGTTCTTGGCTATGGCTCATTGTAAAATTGCAAGGGATGTACTTACTCCAGCAAAATGACCTGGCAGGCTGTGGTTGTATGTGCCACTGAATTGGTGATCTCTGCTTTTCTTTGGGATGGGGGCTGTTTGAGATTGAGGACAGACATCTGAGAGAAGAATTTAACCCAACATTTGTTGTCATGGTTTAAAAATATGTAGAGCGCATGCTAAGGGAACTTGAAACATTGAATAGAAGTGTGTATGTCAACCGTGAGTAGGACGACACTTTTTTCTAGTTGTGTTTTTACACTTATTTTATTTAACCTACTTAATCTGTATGCGGGAGGTGTGCATATGCCATGTGGGGCTCAGGGGACACCTGTAGTAGTTTGTTTTGACTTCCATACTGTGGGTCCTGGGTAATGAATTCAGGTCATCAGATTTGATAGCAGATGTTTTTACCCTTGAGCCAAGTCTACAGCCCTGTTTGGTTTTAAGCAGCCTCACTCTGTACCTCAGGCTCTCCTGGAATTCACCATGTGTGCCAGACTGGCCTCAAACCCAAGTGACACTCTGCCTCAGCCTCTGGAGTGATGGGAATGGCAGGGATGAGCCACCATACCTGGCATTTCCTCTCTCAGTTTTGCTTCAGACACTTAGCAAATTTTCTTGCTAAAAAAAAATATAGTTGGGTGAATTTAGCTTAAAAGTTGCTTAACAACTGCTTAAAAGATGTTAGGGAAAAAATATTTTGGACATTCAGGAATGTTTGAAAATGGGTGTCTTTGGCAAATATGTCCAACCCATCACTAGCCTCCTTCACTCTCTAGGGTGGGATTTACCTGGTGCTTTTGTGAGTCTTTACACTCACATGACCGCTTACAAATTCACTTGGAGAATAGATTTTGCTAATTCCCAATGTGTTTTTCCAATATGTGTTATGGAGATAAAAGGAATGTGTATAACAATATCTGTGACCTCAAAAATTTCTGTAACGTTAAAATTTATATGGGAAACTGTCCTGGTTGTTTGCCAGTTATCTTGAGCTGCAGATGGGCAGGAAGGGGGGAGTGATTAGCAATGAATAAAGCCAGGAAAAGTTTATGCAGCTGGCAGAAGCTTGGATAACTAACCTAGCTTTCTGAAATATCTGACTTATCTTTTTGATGATATTGCCTATGTCAAGGATTAAAAGCTGACAGTTTTATCCTTGTACATTGGACATGCTGCATGGATATATAGTTTCTAACTTATAGATCAACACGGTATTCACTGGTGGAAAACCCATTGGATATAAAGTATTATTTTTGGAGAAATTCACCCCAATCAAGTTCCCATCATGAAAATAGGTGTGGTCAAATCTGTAATGACTATTGTATTAGATGTTACTCTGGATCTATATTTTTATTCTCATTCAGTATCAGTATCATATGAAAGGTGAGCAGTTGTCTCTGCACAGGTACTAGGAAATGTACAATCAGCAATCTTCTTAGATTTTGCAGAGGTGACACCTTTGAAAAAATGTGGGAGCTGGAGAAATAATTTTATGTTTCTCCTGCTTAAGGTCTGGGGTAAGCTCCTATGTATTTCATGTTTTTTTATAAAGTAGTGTTTAGTAAATTATTAATGTATATTGATTATACATATTCATAAGCTTCAATGAGATTTTCATATGTAACTTTAGTGGTTTTGTGTTCATATCTCTTCCTTCCACATTGCCTATCTTATCTCTCCCATCGATGCCCTAACTAACTTCCTTGTCCTCTCATCTCTCCCTAGCAGTCCCTCCACGATTTCACCTTTAAAGACACATTCCTGTTTCCACACATAAGAGGAAATATAGGATGCTTGTCTTTCTGGTTTTTTTGCATAGTATGATGTCTGGTTCTGTCCATTTTCCTGCAAATCAGTATCAGCTCAGGATACCCAGTGAGTTCTTAGTACAAGAGATTTATTTGCCCCAGAGAAACAGAGGGCAGATAATAAGAGACAATGACAGGAGATAGAGGACAAGGGGGAAGGGGAAGGGAACAAGAGAGATGGGGAAGGGTATTTGTCCCAGAGGGAGAAAGGACTGCCCCTGGATAGAGAGGAGATAGATATGGCTGATAGGAAAAGGGGGGTTTATAAAGGTATACAGGGAAAGCCTGTGTTAGAATGAAGTGTTTAATTTTAGTTGGGCTTGTGAATTAAGTGAGTCAAAGGAGGCTTTTGGTTGCTGGGTTTCAATACCTTGGTAGGCAGCCTCAGGGGGAGGAAGTGGTTAAATAACAGAATTGACTTGGTGGCCAGCTTTAGGAATATAATCGAACTGTTTTTAGTTAGCAAGACAGAGGAAATGGGGGCGGGGAGGGGAGAAGAGCAGGGCTTGCCAGAGCCGCATGCTCCACTGTGACGTGAGTGACTTCAGTATTCTGTATGGCTGGATAATAGTGTATTCTATGTGTATTCGCGCATAAGACACCTAGATTGACTGCATAGCTTGGTTACTGTGAGTAGCACTGCATTAAATGTGGGTATGCAGGTGTTTCTTACATGGGAACTTTGCCTCCTTCAGTGCAGACCCACAGATAATATGACCTGTTTGTAGTGGTTTTGAGAAGAGTCTGAACTGATTCCCTAGGGGCTGCACTCCCTACGGGGCTGCACTGATTTGTCCCCACAGCAGCACACAGGGCTCCACTCCTTCCACAGCATGACTGCCCTCTATTCTAATTGATGAGTTAATTGATTATCTCCATGCAGAGAGGGCTAAGACACAACCTCCCCGAACTCTCGATTGTATTTCTCTGGTGGGTGAAGGCATCGAGCATTGCTCTTGTATGGACGGCCATTTACAGGACTGTAAGTGAGAAGCATCCACTAAGGCGTTGCTCCCTTGTTCTCCGGGCTGCTTGTTCGCTTAGGAGTGTTTTGAGCTCTTTATGCCTGTGGACGTCAGTCCTCAGTCAGGTCAGTTTTTGGATGAAATTTTCTCCCACTCTCTGTGTTATCTCTGTGTTATCTATTCACAGCACTGATTACTTCCTTTGCTGTGCAGAAGTGTTTTGATCCATTCCCAAGTCAGTTCTTCCATTTGCATCCTAAGCATCAGGAAATTATTTCCTGTGCCATAATACATCAGAGTGTTAGGCCATATTTCTTGTGATAGTTTCAATGTCTTGGTTCTTGCATGAAGGTCCTTGATCCACTCTGGGTTGAGTTTTTTTTTTTTTTTTTTTTTTTTTTTTTTTTTTTTTTTGTAATGCTAAGTTTCATTGTTAACAGCCAAGAATCCCGTGGGAAGAGAGTGTCATTGAGGGCTTGTCTACACTGGATTGGAGCATAGGCATGTGTGTGAGGGATTGTCTTGATTAAAATAGTGAGTGTGGGAAGATTCAGCCCAGGCTAGGTAGTACCATTATGCAGACTAGGGGCCCTGAGCTGTGTACAGATGAAGTAGGCACAGGCATGCAGATGAAACCAGGACAGGCATATGAGTATAAAAGTAAGTACTTTCATCTTGGGATGCTATGCGAGTGTGACCACGGTCTCACGCTCCCTATTAGGTAACTTCCCTGAAATAATGGACTGTAATATGAAATGGTAAGCTACATAAACTCCTCCTCTCTTAAGTTGTTTGTCAGGATGCTTTTATCACGGCAGCAGAAATGAAGCTCAAACACGTTTGCATGGGGTAGAGAGGTAAGGCTCTAGGTGGAGTCACTTCAGCAAGAACTGTTCTTTCTCAGTTCTGTCTGCTGAAAAGGCCTTCGTTTCCCAGCATGTGCTTGGGCATTTTTGTCAGAGTTGATACACTCAATTGTGGGAGTTTATCTCTGGGTCTTCCCTTCTGTTACACCAGTGCATGCTCCTGTTTTCATGATAATTCCAGGATGGTTTTGACCTTTATCATTCTCTAGCACATTTTGAGACGTATCCCTAGATTTGCCCTTTTTACTGGCAGTCTCCTTTGCTGTTTGGGGGCCTTTGCACTTCCCTTTGGTTTTAAGAATTACGTTTTTCTGTTTTGGCGCTGAATGTCACTGGTGTTTCATGCAGACCTGTAAATCTCTGGCACTCTAAGGCTGTCTACACAGAGTGGATCCCCTCATCTGTGTGCAGCCTTCCTACCCTCTAGTGGTTTCTTCCTTTTCTTACTTCTGTGTTTGATAATTTTCATTCTTAGGGGTGTCTCCACTTCTTTTCTTGAGTTTATTCCTAGCGTTTACTTTCATTCTAAAAGCTGCCTTGGACAAGATTGTTTCCCTGTTTGTTTGGTTTGGTTTGGTTGTTTGATTGATTGTTTTTATCCTCAGCCATTGCCGATGCATAGGAAAGCTACTGTGTCTGTATGTGGCCGTTTGTGCCTGAGCTTGTTTGTCAGTTCTAGGGAACTTTCAGTGGTATCTTTAGGATTTCTTTCTCTTATTGTTATTTATGCACCTATGTACACCCCGGTGTGTTTTCCTGCAGAAGCCAAAAGAAGACGTCATTCCCGGGAGCTGGGGTTCTAAGTGTGTGGGTTCCCTTCTGTGGGTGCTGGGAACCTAACTTTGGTTCTCTGTTCGAACAAGTGCTCTTGACTGCTGAGCCATCTCTCAGCCCATTTAGGATCTTCTGAGTGCAGAACTATGTTGCCTGCATGGCAGATATTATTTTGTCTCCTCCCCCCCCCCCATTTATATCCCTTTTCTTTTTGTCTCTTGCTCAGTTACTTTGGTTAACATGGCAGGTGTATATTAAATATGACTGGTGAGAATGGATATCCTTGCCTTGTTCCTGATTTTAGAAGAATTGCTTGCAGTCCTCCCATGGTCTTGTGGTCTCTTAAGGCGTTTGGGTCTGTGTGCCAGCAATGCTAACACTGCCCTTCATTTCTAGAGGCTGTGTAGGAACAGTACCCAGCTGGTAACACCCAGCTTCTGACAGTTTCCTGTTGGCCTCTGTGGGCAAGGGTAGTGATTGGAGATCTCCAGGAACCTGTTCTCCTAAAATCTGGTTTAAGTGACAATAACTTAAGACTTTTATGCTTACGTTGTGGGCTTCTTGTATGCTATTAATGCAATACCCCAAGATCATTACAGTAGAGTTAGAAAAGCTTCAGCCGCACTCTTCTGAAGTTGGTAGGCCACCAACCAATTTTATGAGATGGATAGTCACTGTTCATGTGTGTTTACATTCTCAAAGAACACAAATGTCTTTGTTTGGACCAAAAATATGTATTTTTAAGTGGAACCGTCTTCATAGTATTTGAAAAAGACAAGCTTAGCTTTTTGGGTTTTGTTTGTTGGAAGACTTTCCCCTGAAAAGTCAACAAAAGAAAAAGAGGGAACAAAATTTATTGTCAGATTGGAACCAGTCTCTCAAACCCCCGGAGCGGGGTGGGTCTTGTTGTGGGGAACCAGACTTTCAATTTATTTTGTATGGTAAAGTTTGTCTTCTCAGACATTTACATTATAACCGTCTATTATCTTGCCGAGTTTATAAATAGTATTTATATGGGAAACAGACCAGTTCTGTGGAAGTAGAATGTGGCATCACTCGCTTTTGAACAAAGAGAGGCAGTGCAGACAGAAATGAGAACCTCATTTCTTACTCAGAAACCAAACTCCTATTTAAAGCAACTGCTCCTTAGTGGATTCCCTGATGGGGCCTGTGGGCATCAGCAGGTGTCTCCTGAGTGGCCCAGGCGCTTGCCTATGGACATCAGCAGGTGTCTTTGGAGTGAACTGGAGCCTGAGGGTGTCAGCAGGTGTCTCCAAGTGACCAGGAGCCTGCAGTCACTTTTAGAGTTGATCTAAAGGGACTGTGTGGCTGCTTCGAATTCTTTTGTTTTGTTTTGTTTTTGGTGTTTTTTTTTTTTTTCTCCCTGAGACAGGGTTTCTCTGTGTAGCCCTGGCTGTCCTGGAACTCACTCTGTAGACCAGGCTGGCCTCCAACTCAGAAATCCGCCTGCCTCTGCCTCCCAAGTGCTGGGGTTAAAGGTGTGCGTCGCCACCGGCCACCTCGAATTCCTAAGTGAAGGTCTACTTTCAGGGTTCCTTACGGCTTACTTGTGGTAGATATGATTTAACTTCGGCAAACTGTATCATGTGCGACTTTAGCCCTTCAAGGTTTGCACTATTAGAAAATAAAGACTTTGCACGGTCTCCCTTTTCTGTTATTTCTTTTAAAAAGTACAGATTTTTATTAAACTTAACAAAAACTAGCAGTCTCTGTGATAGTTTAAGAGACGACTCGCGTTAAACACCACACACCAGGTCCAGACAATACCACGTGAAGAAGGTTTAATTGGGGAAGAGTGGGGGAAGGTCGAGCGCAAAGAGGGAAAGGGGAGAACAAAAGGAGGGAGAGAGGAGGGTTTCTCCTTTTTATTTGAGTGATGACATATGTACTGCCCAGGTGAAATTGGGTAGCCCTAGGGGTTCTTGGGAATGGGGGGGGGGCATTGCCATGGTAACAGATCTGTGGTCCTGCCTATCTACAGGTGCAGGCACTTGGTGCGGCTAACACTCTGTTCCTGCCAGTTCTCACTGCTTATGTTTACTCCCAGACACCATTTCTTACGCTGTGTGTTTGCTTGGTTTTTCCCTTTTCAGGACCACGATTGTCCTGCCGGCCCTTGATTGCCATTCTTAGGTACTACCTTCTGACATAATGGCATTCTTTTTTAATGAGCCCTGGTTTTATTTATTTATTTATTTAGCCCTGGATTTAAATTGCCACATTGTCCTTCTATTCTTTCAACACAAGGCAGCGATTCAGTTAACAGTTTTAGTATTTATATTATACTGAGTGAGTGTATTACTTCTGACATAGATAGTTTAACACCATTGTGTCATTTGTCTATCTTTGTCTTGTGAGTTTGTAGCTGGCTATGATTTCTTTCTCCCCCTTTTCCTCCTTCCTTCCCTTTCCTTTCTTTCTTCCTTCTTTCCTCCTCTCCTTCCCATTAGTCACCTATTGTGATAGGATTAATTTGCAGCTTGACAAAATCTAGACTTGTCTGGGAGATGGGCCTCTGAGCATTCTTGTAGAGTATTATCTTCATTACTTTAATTGAGGTGGGAAAATCTGCCTGCCCACTGTGGGTGGCACCATCCCCTAACTAGGAGTCTAGACTACAAAAGTGGAGCAAAGGAGCTGAGAAACAAGGGCCTCTGTTGCTTTTGAGCCCAGCCATGATGTGACTAATAGCTTCACTCATTTTCTTCTTCTATCTCCTTGCTTGATGGTCTTAGCCGCAACTGTAACCTAAAATAAACTCTTTGTCCTTTAAGTTAGTTTTGTCAGATTATTTCATCATAACAATAAAAGAAAACAAGACATCCTTCACCCATCAAACTCTCCAACCTTGTTCTGGCAACTCTCTTTACTCAAAGGAAATAAAAGAGTACTATGGAATTGTACTCTTAGTTAAAACTCTTTCTCTATTTTCAGATGTTTTGCTTAGCTTATTGCAATTATCTACAAGGTTAGTAGGTTGGGTTCTTTTTTTTTTCTTTTCTCTTCTTTTCCTCTTCTCCCCTCTTCTCCCCTCCTTCCTCCTCTTCTCCTCTTCTCTCCCCTCCCCTCCCCTCCCCTCCTCTCCTCTCCTCTCCTTTCTTTTCTTTTTTTTCTTTGTTTTTCCAAGACAGAGCTTCTCTGTTTAGCCCCAACTCTCCTGGAACAAATTGTAGATCAGGCTGGCCTCCAACTGAGTGATCTTCCTGCCTCTGACTTCTGAGTGTTGGCATTAATGGTGTATGCTAATATTGCCCTGCTAAATAAATTTACATCTATCTATCTCTCTATTTATATATCAACTGTGTGTTTTCTTTTCATGTCATAAAATGGGTTTCAATATGACATTTTCATACACTTATGTAATGTATTTAATTGGCTTTTTATTACTTTCTTTTTCTCTCCCTCCACTCTTTTGGATCCTCTTCTACTGTCATGTCTTTTTAATCCCCCAATGAATTTCATTAAAGTTGCTTAGAAGATCATAAGAGAGGGTTTGTTTATAGGACTTTGGGCACTGAAGAAGAAAATGTATGTTTCTCTCCGGGCAACCTTCGGAGTGGGTGGGACCTTGCAACTCCCATCCCTTTTCATGGTGAGAGTTGCTGGGCTTAATCTTGCAAGATTTTGTGCAGCTATTGCAGCTGTCATAGCTGCTATGTGTTAAGAGTACATGGGAGGTCAGCAACTCTACCTCCTCTGCATTCCCATATTTCCCTCTGGATCTTACATTCTTTCTGTCCTTTCTTCCATGATGTTTCTGAGCTAAGAGAATTTAGTGGGGGACTTTGCAATACTGAATGCTACTAAGTATGGCTGTACAGTATTACATTTATTAGGCATTACACATGTGTGAGCCCGAGTGTGTGTGTGCATTCATACATGTGTATGCATATACTCATATGTTCATGTGCATGTGTGAAGTCAGAGGAGAGTATAGGGTATCTTCCACTAACTTTCCATCATATTTCTTTGAGGTAGTGGTCCTCACCTGTCCTGTATCATTACCCCCATCCCAGCTACAGGCATGTATGGCTATGCCCAGTTTTTTATGTAGGTGCTGGAGATCCTCAGGCTCACACAGCAAGTTCTTTTTACCAACAGAATCATCTCTTTTGCCTGGCTTATTGCCTCTTATAGATTTAAAAGATGTTTTATACGCAGAGACCACTGTTGAAAGAGGTTCAGGACTATTTAAATATACATCTCATATATTCAATATCTATAATTTGTATTTGTTTTAGGATCATTATAGACAAATTTGGAGACTTTAATTTGTAGCTCAAAGAGAAACAAGCATGTCTTACCCGCAGCGATTAGTCACTAGCGTCTTACTACGCACGTGATTTTATGGATATACAAACAAAATCACATAGTGTAAGATATACAAATGAATGACTAGCTTCACTGTAATGTTTACTCCTATGTAATTAAATATTAGCCCTAAAAGAGGATTAATGCTTTCTTTCTGTCTTAAATAGCCCAATCGTTGAAAGAATTCGCAAGGCTGCTTATTGCTGTAGAAGAAGAGAGGCGTAGACTGGTAAGTTTGGTCCTCATTCCTTGTGAATCCTGCTTTGTCTGAGCATGTCCAAAGAAGAAGTAAGCCTGGAATTAGATACCCATGCAGCATCTGACAGCCAGAAATGCAAAGCAAACGCTACATATAATTTTGAAAAGATTTGAGACTGTAATTTCTACTGTTGCTAATAAGATAAAGCTTGTTTAATCCTTTCACTTGCTCAGCAGATATAAATATCTTCACTTGACTTCTCACCTAATCATTGTGAGAATTTAAACTATTGGGGAAACTTTCTTAAAAGCCCATTCTTCTTCAACAGCTCTCATGGCTCATATCACCGCAGGAGTGCAGGTGTTGTAATAGAGGTGGATTTGAAGCTTGAAGCAAAGCCAACTTTTTTACACTGTTAGCATGAGACTTTTGAAATGGTAACATTGGAGAGGGCTCATGACAGCTAGGAGGACTTTGCTGGTTGGAGAAGCTCTGTTAAAATGTTTCTAGGCTAATAGGTTAGCTTGTGTAAGACACTGGAGTACAAGCATTGCTAATACTTCACTCAAAATATAATTTTGGCCTGCGTCTGGTGTCCCATGCCTTTAATCCCAGCATTCCGTCAAAGCCTGGCTACACAATAAATTCTAAGGTATCCAGAGATACACAGTGAAACCCTGAATATAAAGGTTAAAAAAAAAAAAAAAAACCAAAACCCCAAAAATACACAAACAAACAAACAAAAAACCACAGAAAGCAACAACAACAACAAAAACCCCAAGCCAAACCAAAAAAGAAGTGGAATTTAATTTTGGGGTGCTGGAGAGTTGGTGCAGTGGCTGAGAACACTTGTAGAAGACCTGGGTTTGGTTCTTAGCACTCAGAAGGTGGCCATGGCCACGTGCATCTTCAGGTCCAGGGAACCTGAGACCTTCTCGTGGCCTCAGCAGGTATGGCGTGCACATTGAGCACAGACATGCAGTTATTAGTATGCACATCTGGGGTGTCTGCATACAGCCTTTTAAATGATGGATTTGGGGTTTGTTATTACCGTTGCTTTTACTGTTTGTGTACACGTGGTGCTGATGTGGGCACTGTGTTTATTACAGTGTCCATGTGGAGGTCAGAGAATATCTTTGCAGAACTGCTTCTCTCCTTTCTGGGCCATTTGGGAATCAAACACAGGCTGGTATTGCCAGTGCCTTTAAGCAGGGAGTCACTTCGCTGCTCTTCACATTAACAATGACAAATAAGCTTTAGATGTGCAAACCTCAGTACCAGCATAGTAATTAAATGAATGTTTCTGAAATTAAAGTGTAAAGAATAGATATGTTAGTGTCCCTCGTGGGTAGAGTTCAGACTTTTGTCTCCATCACACTGTGACAGGGAGGTATCTGGAGATAAAGGAAGACTGCCTTGAAGGGCTGTACATCAGCTCAAGTCCATCCCAACCTCACCAGAGCTACTTACAGTTCCACTTCAGCCCTCACCAGAAGGAGTTAGCTTCTACTGCCTGTGGTTGGTTCATTTATTCCGTGATGATAAGATACCCCAATAAACAGCACCTCTAAAACAAAGGGGCTTATTCTGGCTTGAAGTTTCAGAGGGGATACAGTTCCTCTTCCTAGAAAGGCTGACTGGTTACATTTTCATTCACATACAGGAGGCTGGCAGGGCTGGGATGAGTCAAGGGATCTGGCTAGCCTAGAGAAGCGTAGAGCCCTTGAGCGTGGCCTCCTCCAGCGAGGCCGAATCCCCCGGGGGTTACACTTCCACCAGCTGTGGACACAGTGTTAACGACTGAGGTTCCGGCGATATTCTCATCACGTTACTGACAATCTGAAGACTCGGCTGCACTTTTTTTAAGTGTTCAGAGTGCTTTGACGTTCATTCTTACTGGGTGTCGCCAGGAGTCTGAAGCAGAGTTAGTGTGACACAGACCACCAGTAACAGAATAGAGATAGACCTCAGTCCCTGGTCACTGTTTCACAATACCTTGTGTCTTTGTAACCTTTAAATAGACACATAACTTGTTATGTCCTCGGTAGGCATACCTGTGGGATATTTCAGAACCTGGTTGTAATTTTGCTCTCAAAAACTTAGGTACTATGCTAGTCATCTTAGCCCTAGCTTGGTCCGTCAATCAAAAGCTGGTACACCAGATTGTGTGTGTGTGAGTGTGTGTCTGTGTGTGAGTGTGTGTGTGTGTAAGTGTGTGTGAGTGTGTGTGTAAGTGTGTGTGTGAGTGTGTGTGAGTGTGTATGTGAATGTGTGAGTGTGTGTAAGTGTGTGAGTGTGTGAGTGTGTGTGAGTGTGTGTGTAAGTGTGTGTGTGAGTGTGTATGTGAGTGTGTATGTGAGTTTGTAAGTGTGTGTAAGTGTGTGAGTGTGTGTGTGAGTGTGTGTGTGAATGTGTGTGTAAGTGTAGTGGTTATTCCTGGTTGTCAATTTGACTACGTCTGAAATGAATTATAATCCAGAATTAGAAGGCTCACCTGTGGCCCTAATCTGGAGGCTGAGAGATACAAGTTTCTGACCTGAATCTTGGCATGGAGACCTTGAAGAATAGTGGCTATGAATTTCACAGAATTAACATAAAAAGCTCTATGAGTTTAAGGTCATCCGGGGTTAAAGGTGTGGTGGCACACACCTTTAACCTGGGCCACACTTTTTGCTGGAGACCTATATAAGGACATTGGAAGAAGGAAGGCTCTCTCTGCTTCGCCTGCTTGCCTTGTGGGACTGAGCAATTGCTGGATCCTTGGACTTCCATTCACAGCTGCTGCCGTGACTGTTATTGAGAATTGATTATTGAGAGTTAGACTACAAACTGTAAGTCATCAATAAATCCCTTTACTACATAGAGACTAAGTTCTGTGACTCTAGAGAACCCTAACTAAGACAGTAAGTGTGTGTGTGAGTGTGTGTGTGTATGTGAGTGTGTGTGAGTGTGTGTGTGAGTGTGTGTGTGTGCGGGCATGCGCGCGTGTGCATATGGACTCCTGTTTGTTCACAGACCTGGTCTCTTTGATGATTTTACTGTGTGCACGGGCTTTTGCAGTTTCATTTTATAGGACGGCACCCTTTCTCCTTTTAGGAACTACTGATTTATCAGGCACTGCCTTGTGGGTGACGCCAGGCAGGTGATATCGTTCATGAATGCATGAGCTGCAGAATCATTTATCATCCTCCAAACTGAGTCAAATGCTGTTTGTGAACTGGGATGTCTTGGGCTGAAGCACTTTCTGAACAAAGCACTATTTTACATATGGTGGAGTGAGTTAGACCAGGGCGTAGCCTAATGTCAACAACTGTTGACCTCTCCTTCTCCCTCCCTCCCTCCCTCCCTCCGTCCCTCCCTCCGTCCCTCCCTCCGTCCCTCCCTCTCATCCCCTTCCCTCCTATGGCCTCCCCTCCCCTCTTCTTCCTTCCCTTTCTCTCTTCATCTCTTCTTTCATTCTTCTTCCCTCCCTCCCTCCATTCCTCTCTCTATCCCTCCCTCTTTTCTTTCTTTCCTTCTTCCTTCCTTCTTTCTTCTTCCCTCCCTCCCCTCTTATTCTCTCCCCTCTCTGCCCTTCCCTTCTCTCCCTCCCCCCTCCCTCCTTCCTTCCTTCCTTCCTTCCTTCCTTCCTTCCTTCCTTCCTTCCTTTCTTTATTTCTCTTTTGTTCTTTCTTTCTTTTTTCCTTCTTTTCTCCTCCTCCTTCTTCCTCTCACCTCTCTCTTTTTCTTCTATCAATAGAAGTCATTAATCTAGAGGACAGAAAGAATGAGAGCGTTTGCTAGGACTTGGGGAAATATTTCAAAGTATTCATGTTTTGGAAGACTCAAAAGTCATAATGATAGTTAAAGGTACCTTAAAATTCTAAAACTGCCTCTGAATAGACCTTGGGGAGAGGTCAGTGAGTGGAGGTTGTGCTGGCCGGCTGCCTGAAAGCGTTTCACTCCTCAGCTCATATAATGCTTCTACTCTGCAGTGTAAGAAAGGCTAGTAATGAGAAATAAGGCCAACATCGCCTAGTGGATTCCTCTTTAGCTTTTGTAAGAAGGTTTGTAAAACTGTAATTTTCCTTTCTAAAACTCAGGTAATGTATTGTTAGGTGTTTTCTGTTCATGTCTGGTAATTTGCAGAAGATTTAGCTGGTATTAATTTCAAAAAATATTTTTACCATAGCATTCTGTTTTCAGGAATGTTCAGGCATTTTTTCCTTTCAATTGATGTCATAATGGTTGTTATTTTCACGGTTTGATATAAAAATGTTGAAGTACAAGATCTGTATGTGGATATATGAAAATAGACACCTAATCTTTCTATACCTTCCTGTTTCCTAAGGCTTCCATCTTCACTCTGTTGCTTCACAATTGTTGACTATCTGGAAGGATTTTAAGGCCTTCTCCTCCCAGGTAATGCTATCATGACCCATGTAAAACAGGACATGCTCGAAGAAGTACTTTCTCATTTTTTATAACTTTTTCTCCTCATCATTATATATATTGTATATGTTGCTGAAAGTTTTCTTCTCTGTTTTGCTACTTCAGCATAGTTCCCTGGGTAGGGCTGTGATTGCTTACAGATGTACGAGTTCTTTTTCCTAATGATGGCTTCCAAATGGGCACAGCACTTGGGGCTCGAGTCTTTCTCTTCTGCTCTTTTTCTTATAGGGTTCATACTTGTTACCTTGTAGACTGAAAACTGTACATAACATTGGGAAATTTTAGTTTTTATCTTTTCATCCTTTTTTCTTTGTATTATGTTTCTGTGTCTGTATTTTCATATGTGTTTGAGTGTTAGATCATGCATGGAGGTCAAAGGGCAATCTTGGGAGTTGGTCTTTGCCTTCCTCCTTCCTTGAGATAACTGCACACATGGCTAGCTGGAACTGAGCTGAGAGTTCTCCTGACTCTGCATAGGAGTGCCATGTCTGGTCTTATATCACTTCTGGCAATTACTCTCCACTCCTCATGCTTGCACTACAGATACACTGACATCTCAACCCCTCTCCCCCTAGCATCTATCTTTCATTTTTAAAGTTACAGGTACTCTGCAGGGCTATCCATTCCTTTTATTGGTGGTATTGATTATTTTCTAGTCTTTGGCTATATTTGTAAATGATGATTCAGTGCTGCTGTTTGATGCTTATGTAGCACAAAATATACTTTGATGCTTTAAGAAGTAAATGTTTGTAAAATCACTGCATAATATTTTACAAAAGTGAATACTTGGAAGGAGAATTTGATTTTAAAGGACTGGGAAAAACAAGCCAACATGTGACTACTCACTGTATAAGAAACTGCTAAGAGAGGAAAGTGTGAAGGGGAGCTTGAAAGGGCAAAGCAGTGGATTGCTGAAGAGTGTCCACTGACAGCCCAATAAGACACTCAGAAACTAGTGACATGGCCGCCCTTCTTCAGAGAGCTGGACGCATTGTCTTTATGATAAAACCACAGTTACTGTGTGCATTTCCTACAGAAGGTATAGACAATCTTTGATAACCTCTAAAAGAGTCACAAAAGCATTTGTAAGTTTAATTTGCCTGTCATATTTTGAATTAGTTATAAGAAATAATAAGTAGAAATTCCATGTGTTCTTTATAGGATTTTCTCTAATAATAGTGTGATGAGCAAAATAAGTCAGATTCCTGTGAAAGATCTTGGTAAACACAAACACACACACAAACACATACACAGATACACACATGTTGTATATATATACAGATATATATGTGTGTATGTATATGTACACATATGTATATATACTGTTTATGAAAGGAGAAGGGCATGGTAATGGTAGGAAGGGAATGGTGAGAGGGGAGGTGAGTAACAAAAGATGATAACAGCACAATATACACATGTATGTAAATTATACATATATATGTACAATATACATATATATGTATAATATACACATGTATGAAAATGCCATTACTTTGTATGTTGACTAAAAACAACTTACAGTGCCAGGGAACTTTTTGAAATTTCCTCACAACACCTAGATGAAGCTCTACTCCCAGACACTCTAAGATGTCCAGGATCACAGGATCACAGGATCACAGGATCACAGGATCACAGAAGCATGATCACACCAGGATCTCACAGTCTCAGAGGCAGTTTAACTCTCAGGAACTCTGACACACCAGGGTCTCAGGATCACAGGATCCCGGAATCACAAGATCACAGAGACAGCTGGACTCTGAGGAGTTCTGACACAACCACAGGAAGAATAGGCTCCAATCAGATATAGTGAAGGCAGGTAGCACTAGAGAAATCAGATGGTGGGAGACAAGCATAAGAACATAAGCAACAGAAACCAACAGAACCAAATTCTTGGCATCATCAGAACCCAATTCTCCCACCATAGCAAGTACTGGATACACTATCACACCTGAAAAACAAGATTTGGATCTAAAATTACTTCTCATGATGATGATAGAGAACTTTAAGAAGGACATAAATGGGAGAAGTGGGAGGGAACAGGTTTTTTTGTTTTTGTTTTTGTTTATTTTATCTTATTTTATTTTATTATTTCATTTTTTTCAGAGGGGAAAGTGGGAAAGGAGATATCATATGATATGTAAATAAAGAAAATATCTAATAAAAATAAATAAAAAAAGAAGGACATAAATAACTCCCTTAAAGAAATACAGGACAACATAGGTAAACAAATAGAAGTTCTTAGAGAGGAAACACAAAAATCTGTTAAGGAATTAGAGGAAAGCACAATTAAACAAGCAAAGGAAATGAACAAAACTATCTAAGACCTAGAAATGGAAATAGAAACAATAAAGGAATCACAAAGAGAGACAATCCTGGAGTTAGAAAATCTAGGGAAGATATCAGGAGTCATAGATGCAAGCATGACCAACAGTATACAAGAGACAGAAGAGAGAATCTCAGGGGCAGAAGATACCATAGAAAGCATTGACAGAACAGTCAGAGAAAATGCAAAAAGAAAAAAAAAAAAACCTCCTAACCCAAAACATGCATGAAATTCAGAACACAATGAGAAGATGAAACCTAAGGATAATTAATAGGTATAGAAGAGAGCAAAGATTCACTACTTAAAGGACCAGTAAATATCTTCAACAAAATTATAGAAGAAAACTTACCTAACCTAATAAAAGAGATACCCATGAACATATAAGAAGCCTATAGAATTCCAAATAGACTGGACCAGAAAAGAAATTCTTCCCTTCACATAATAATCAAAGCACTAAATGCACTAGACAGAGAAAGAATTTTAAAAGCAGTAAGGGAAAAAGGTCAAGTAACATATAAAGGCAGGCCTATCAGAATTACACCAGACTTCTTATCAGAGACTATGAAAGCTAGAAGATCCTGGGCAGATGTCATACAGACCCTACAAGAACACAAATGCCAGCCCAGGCTACTATACCCAGCAAAACTCTCAATTACTATAGATGGAGAAAACAAGTTATTCCATGACAAAACCAAATTTACACAATATCTTTCCACAAATCCAGCCCTACAAAGGATAGTGGATGGAAAACACCAACTCAAAGAGGGAAATTACAGCCTAGAAAAAGCAAGAAAGTAATATTTTAGCAAACCCAAAAGAAGAGAGCCACAAAAACATAATTGTACCTATAACAACAAAAATAACAGAAAGTAACAATCACTTTTGCTTAATATCTCTTAACATCAATGGACTCAATTCCCTAATGAAAAGACATAACCTAACAGCTCAGATACATAAACAGGATTCAGCATTTTGCTGCATACAGGAAACATACTTCAGTGACAAAGACAGCCACAACTTCAGAGCAAAGGGTTGGAAACAATTTTCCAAGCAAGTGGTCCTAAGAAACAAGCTGGTGTAGCCATTCTAATATCGAATAAAATAACTTTCAACCCAAAGTTTTCAAACAGGATAAGGAAGGACACTTCATATTGGTGAAAGGAAAAATCTACCAAGATGAATCCTCAGTTCTGAACATCTGTGCTCCAAATGCAAGAGCACCCACATTCATAAAAGAAACTTTACTAAAGCTCAAAGCACACATTGCACCCCACACAGTAACAGTGGGAGAATTCTCCCACTCTCAGCAATGAACAGATCATGGAAACAGAAACTAAACGGAGACACAGTGACACTAACAGAAGTTATGAACCCAGTGGAGCTAACAGATATTCATAGAACATTACATCCTAAAGCAAAAGAATGTACTTTCTTCTCATCACTTAACAGTACCTTCCCCAAAACTGACCAAAATAGGCCTCAACATATACAAGAAGATTGAAAATCCCATTAGTCCCACTGTGGACTAAGGCTGTGCTTAAATACCAACAAAAACAATAGAAAACACACATACCCATGGAAGGTGAACAATGCTCTACTCAATTATAACTTGGTCAAGGAAAAAATAAAGAAAAAAATTAAAGACTTTTAAGAATTTAATGAAAATGGAGACACAGCATACCAAAACTTATGGGACACAATGAAAGCAGTGGTAAGAGGAAAATTCATAGCTCTAAGTGACTCCAAAAATGATCTGGAGAGAGCTTACACTAGCAGCTTGACAGCACATCTGAAAGCTCTAAAACAAAAAGAAGCTAATATACCCAGGAGGAGTAGACAGGAAGGAAATAATCAAACACAGGGCTAAAATCAACCAAATAGAAACAAAAAGAACTATACAAAGAAACAAACCCAGGTGCTGGTTCTTTGAGAAAACTAACAAGGTAGATAAATCTTTAGGCAGACTAACCAGAGGTTCACAGAGACAGTATCCAAATGAATAAAATCAGAAATGAAATGATGGAAAATCAATAAATTCATCAGATCCTACTATACAAACTTATACTCAACAAAATTGGAAAATCTGGATGAAATGGACAATTTTCTAGACACATACCAGGTGCCAAAGTTAAAACAGATCAGATAAGCCATCTAATCAGTCTCATAACTACTAAAGAAATAGAAGCAGTCATTAATAGTGTCTCAATCAAAAAAAAAAAAATGCCTAGGACCAGATGGTTTTAGTGGAGAATTCTATCAGACCTTTAAAATGACCTAATACCACTACTCTTCAAACCATTCCACAAAGAAAAAACAGAAGGAACACTACCCAATTTGTTCTATGAAGCCACAAGTAAGCTTTTACCTAAACCACACAAAGACCAAAAGAAGAAAACTTCAGACCATTCTCTCTAGGAACATTGATGAAAAAATACTCAATAAAGTTCTTGCCAACAGAATCTAAGAAGACATCAAAATGATCATTTACCATGATCAAGTAGGCTTCATCCTAGGGATTCAGGGATGGTTTAATATATGGAAATCCATCAATATAATCCACTACATAAACAAACTCAAAGAAAAAAAAACACATGATCATTTCATTAGATGCTGAAAAAGAATTTGACAAAATTCAGCCTGCCTTCAAGTTAAAAGTCTTGGAAGGATCAGGAATTCAAGGCCTATACCTAAACATAGTAAAACCAATATACAACAAACCAATAGCCAACATCAAACTAAATGGAGAGAAACTTGAAGCAATTCCACTAAAATCGGGGACTAGGCAAGGCTGCCCACTCTCTCCCTACCTATTCAATATTGTACTTGAAGTTCTAGCTAGAGCAATTAGGCAACAAATAGACATCAAAAGAATACAGTTTGGAAAGGAAGAAGTCAAAATATCACTATTTGCAGATGATATAATTGTGTACTTAAGTAATCCCAAAAATTCCACCAGAGAACTTGTATAGTTGAAAAACAACTTCAGCAAAGTGGCTGGGTATAAAATTAACTCAAACAAATCAGTGGCCTTCCTCTACTCAAAGGATAAACAGGCTGAGAATGAAATTAGGGAAAAAACACCCTTCACAATAGTCACAAATAAAATCACATACCTTGGTGTGTCTCTAACCAAGCAAAAGAACAATCTGTAAGACAAGAACTTCAAGTCTCTGAAGGAAGAGATGGAAGAGGATCTTAGAAGATGGAAAGATCTCCCGTGCTCATGGATTGGCAGGATCAATATAGTAAAATTGTCCGTCTTGCTGAAAGCCATCTACAGATTCAATGCACTCCCCATCAAAATTCCAAATAAATTCTTCATAGAGTTAGAAAGAGCAAGTTACAAATTCATCTGGAATAAAAAAAAAAAA
>JADRCD010205638.1:0-10291 GCA_019843815.1 Montemys delectorum | reverse complement strand
CCAAGCACTGGGATTGAAGGCGTGCGCCACCACCGCCCGGCTTCCATAAATGTTTATTGAGATCCTCTTCCTGGGGATGGATACTGGAGATGTACTGGAGGACAAGACAAATTCCTGATATAGTTGGGGGATACATGCCACAAAAGGTCAACACACTGTACATAATGTCATATAGATAATAACTATTAACAAGAGAAACGATGCCTGTTGAGGGGCACCAGGCAATGGCGGCTCACGTGGAAATCTCAGCGTTCAGGAGGTTGAGGGAAGAAGCTCTTGAGTTTGAGGCTAGCCCAGGATGCATAGAGAGCCCCTGTGCCCAGAGTAGTTAAGAGCGATAATGTTTTGTGTGATGAGAAGGGCTTCTTGGAGGTGGTGAATTCAAGCAGCAACTTAAATTCGGAGGTTGAGCCTAGTGGGTATCTGAGAGAAGAACGAACGAGCGTGGCAGGTAGAGAGCATTACCAAGTGACACACAGTAAAGGCCCCGAGGCAAGAGTGTCCTTAACCAACTTTTCTTTTCTCAAACACAAGGTCTGTCTATGCAGCCCTGGCTGCCCTGGAACTCACTATGTAAACCAGGCTGGCCTCGAACTCACAAAGATCCACCGCCTCTGACTCTTGAGTGCTGAGATGAAAAGCCTGAATGTACCGCCTGCCTGCCTGCCTGCCCGACCACCGCGTAAAACTTTCAAAGCAGAAGTTGCTATAATCAAAGGAGAGGAGCAGTGGAGCAGCTGAGCTGCTGGCTTGCATCCTCGCTGGCACGGGGAACTGAACTGAGGCTCACTTATTTCTGACGTAATATTTAAAGGGTATGACAGGCACGCGTGGTGGCACTTATCCATAGTTCCAGCACTCAGGAGGCAGATATAAGGGAACCACCCCAAGTCTGAGGCTGGCTGTTCTACACAGTGAATTCTAGGCCAGCCAGAGCTACCCAGCAGGACCCTGTCTTCCCCAACCAAAAAAGCTTAAGTGTGGCGATAAACACCTTTAATCTTCACTTGGGAGGCAGAGGCAGGCGGATCTCCGGGTTCAAGGCCAGCCTGGTCTACAGAGCGAGTTCCAAGACAGCCAGGGCTGCACAGAAACCTTGTCTTAAACAACAACAAAGGACCACTCCCCCAAATGGAGAAAAAAAACCCACCTATGATGTGGCTTAGTGGGTAAAGGTGCTTGCTACCAAGCATGATAACTTGAGGTCAAAAGCTGGGACTGACGTGGTGGACAGAGAAACAGGATGTCCTGTGACCACGACATGTACAACACAGCATGTGTATTTGCAGCCCCATAAATACAAATACTTTTTTTTTTTTTAAGATTTATTTATTATTATAGATAAGTACACTGTAGCTGTCTTCACACATGCCAGAAGAGGGCATCAGATCTCATTACGGGTGGTTGTGAGCCACCATGTGGTTGCTGGGATTTGAACTCAGGACCTTTGGAAGAGCAGTCAGTGCTCTTACCCACTGAGCCATCTTGCCAGTCCCAAATACTTTTTTAAATGCAAAAAAAAAAAAAAAAAAAAAAAAAAAAAAGAAAAAGAAAAAAAGGCCTGGGCCAATAGCTCAGTGGTAGAGCACCTGCCCAGAATCCCCCAGTGAGGCAGTGAGGGGCTGGGGGCGTGGCTCAGGTAGAAAACCTACCTAGGTATGAGGCCTGGAGTCCCACCCTGGGCTGAGAAAGTAGCAGGTAGCACAATGATTCCTTAGCTGGTAGACCTCACCTAGAATAATTAGACAGACAAACATGGATTGCATGCCCAGGAGAAATGAGTTCTCAGAGAAACCACTTAGGGTGGAAGCCAGAGCCAAAAAAAAAAAAAAAAAAAAAAAGGACTGGCAGCCACTTTAGATAACAGCCAAGAAATCTCTCCTTGAGGACGACGCTCAGTAGCCTCCAGGTACCCAGGACACCACACCAGTTGCCCCATAATCCTAGGCAGTCACTGACTTACTGTCTGCCTCTACAGATCATCCTGTTCAAGATACCTTGTGTAAGTGGAAGCAGACAGCACACAGTCATTTGTGTCCCTGTGGCTTTCTGGCGTTTTAATGTAACCACACTGGAGAAAGCTGGAGAAGGGACTGAGGGTGTGCTGGATGACGCTGTGGAGTGAGAAGCCCCAAGATTGGGTGTTGGATTTCATTATGTTCATGTGGAATTGTATCTGTTCAGGGATAGTGTCTTAAGAAAAAAGTGCCAGGTGTGGGGGTACGGGGCCCTGATCTCAGCTACTAAGGAGGCTGACTGAAGTAGCAGGGATGGAAGTGGAAGGCCAGCCTGGACAGTTTAGCAAATCCCTGTCTCAACAAGCCGAGGAGCTGGAGAGGTGGCTCAGCAGTAAAAAGCATGTGCTGAGTTGGGCAATGATAGTGCACACTTTTAATCCCAGCACTCAAGAGGAGGATCTCTGCGAGTTTGAGGCCAGCCTGGTTTACAAAGAGTGTCCAGGACAGCCAGGGCTCTATTATAACAGAGAAACCCTGTCTCAAAACAATGACAAGAAAAAAATAAATAAATAAGTAGAACTGGAAGTTAGAGAGAGAGCCCAGTTGGTAATGTGCTGGCCACACAAGTAGGAAGTCCCGAATTCAACCCAAGAAGCCAGCCAGGCTCGAAAGCCCCGGTATAGTTCACATGGATGGAATCCCAGCACTGAAGGACTGGAGACGAGAGGCCCCTCGGGCACACTGGCCAGGCAGCCAAACCAAATCAGCAAACTCCTGGTCAGTTGTTGTTCAAAACTAAGTTGGGACAGTCCACATCCACATGCAGGCACATACCTGCCCTACACATACATACATGTGCATGCGCTCTCGAGCACGCGCGCGCACACACACACACACAGAGAATATGACTAAGAAAAGGTACGCTTAATGGTAGATGTGCTTACGGTAGAAGGGATGCAGAACCTGAATGAATCACCGGTCCAACTCCAGGCTAGGAAAAGAATGGGGGATGACTGCGTTATTTTAGCCCCAGCAACAGGAAGATGGAGCTGCTGTCTTCTGAGGCGGGGCTGGATGAGGAAGTGAGGGGTGGGTGGCAGGTCAGGAACTCAGTTGAGTAGTGAGTTTGAGGTGTCTAGGCAATGCACAGGCTATGAGCACTGGCCCCTAGAGATACCTGAGATGCTCTTGAACTCGGAAGAGAGGTTCAGCTCACCCAGAATACCGTCTCTCAGCAGACAGTTTTAAGTCCAAGAGTCTGAACGATGCCTCAGATTAGGAAGGTCCAGCAGGCTGAAATAGAACCAGGAAACCCTGCCATCCTGGCTGGAACGAGCTTCCAAGAGTTAGGATCAGCATACCAGCCACTCTGCTGGCCCCTACCAGTCAGTCTCTCCATGGACTCCAGCTGAGAGGAGCAAGGTTGAGTGTCCAGGCAGCGCTGAGCCTTTTTTTTGTTGTTGTTGTTGAGACAGGGTTTCTCTGTATAGCCCCGGCTGTCCTGGAACTCACTCTGTAGACCAGGCTGGCCTCGAACTCAGAAATCCGCCTGCCTCTGCCTCCCAGGTGCTGGGATTAAAGGCGTGCGCCATCACCACCTGGCCTTTTTGTGTGTGTGTGTGGTGTGTGTGTGGTGTGTGTGTGTGTGTGTGTGTGTGTGTTCTGAGCTTTATGGAGCCCACAAAGCCTCTTGTCACCATGGGGTCAGTAAGACTTGCAAGGCATTTGTCCACCAAAGCTGGCCACCAGGTTGCCCGGCTAGCTCAGTCGGTAGAACTCAAGACTCTTCATCTCAGGGCTGTGGGTTCATGCCTCACACTGGGAGCCATTCATAACCACGAGGACTTTCTATGCCTGTCCCAGCTCCGAATACTGACACAGAGCCTTAATTTATTTATAATTGCATTAGGCCTTAGCTTACTCTTGTTCCCAACCAGGTCATTCTGCCACGCCATTCATGGCGTGTTACCTTGCAGTCTCACAGCCTGGCACTGTTTCTTCCTCCAGTGTCTGGCTGACAGATTCTCCCACGCCTGTCTTTTTTTTTTTCCCAGAATTCCTATCTCTGTCAGAAGTCCGGCCTCTTCTCCCCTCCTTTGCTACAGGCCATTGGGTTCTTTCTTAAGCCAATAGGAAGGCGAGAGAGGAAGCACACTGACTCACAAAATATGATACAACTGCCGAGCAATTAGCGCAACAGTGTGGAAGCTGGGCCTGTAGTCAGAGATCAGCATATGAATTCTACAACACCCATCTTTACGCAGTCACAAAGGGAAGCACCCCAACAGGGTTTAATGCGTCCACTACTCTGCATTCAAAGATTGACTTCACGCTCTAACTTAGGTGGCTCTATTCTTTTTTGAGATACGGTCTTGCTCTATAGCCTAGGTTGGACTGCAGCTCCGAGCAGCCCTCCAGAATACAGCATCTGGTATTTCAAGCAAGAGCCTCAGTGGTTGCCTAGCTGTGTGTGTGTGTGTGTGTGTGTGTGTGTGTGTGTGTGTGTCTGTCTGTCTGTCTGAGTGTTTCTAATGTGGGAGAGGTCTGAAAGTGTTTTTATTCCTTTTTGATACGGTCTAATGTAGTCCGAGCTGGCCTTTAATCTGGGTATATAGTGGATGTAGGACTGAAACTTCTCAAATCTCCTGCCTTGGCTTTCTAAGTACTAGGTAGGGTGCCAGCATGCCTGAAGGGTGTTACCCTTGGAAAGCCTAAATCAAGCCGCGTGCAATACCTGCACTTAGGAAGCGGAAGCAGGAGAATCCGGAGAGTTGCAGGCTAGCCTGTACCAGCTAGAGAGACCCTGTTTCATTGAAGAAGGAAGGGACCGAGCAGAGATTGTTCTGGGGATAGGAAGCCAAAACGGGAAATGAAGCCCTGCAGCCTCTCTGTGACTTACCCAAGGTCTCTATCTTTACAGACACATCAGCCCAGAGCAAGGGAGGTTCCAGTAGCCCGGAGTCCTGGGCCCGGCCGTCTTGCAATCCCCAGGAAACCAAGGAGCGTGAGTCCGCGTCCCCTGCAGCCATGCAGCCTGTCCAGCTGCCCCGCCTGGCCTTGTCTCCACCGCTCCCTGCCCCTCCACCGCCACCCACGGCGCTGGCCCAAGTGGCCCCCTCGTCTCCTAGCCCAACTCCTCCTCGGCCCACCTCAGCTCCAGAACAGTCCCTGGACTTCCTGCGGGCCCAGCAGGAGACTGCCAATGCTATCAGGGAGCTGGCTGGCACCCTTCGGCAGGGACTGGCCAAACTGAGCGAGGCCCTCAGTGCCCTGTTACCCCTTTTGCCGGGAACCCCGGCAGACCCGCTGCCCCCGCCCCCTCCCCCACCTCCGCCGCCACCCCCCAAGCCAGTCCTGCCACCACCATCCCCCAAGGTGGAGCTCGCCCCAGAGCCTGTGTCCGTGGTAGCTGCTGTTGTGGACGGGGCTGTAGTGGCAGCTAGGGGAGTGATCATCTCCCCTAGGAGCGAGGAAGGGGTGCCCAAACCACCACCCCCAGCCCCACCACTTCCCCTCCACGACTCGCCCCCACACAAGAGGAGGAAAGGTTTCCCTACACGAAAGAGGCGGGGCCGCTGGAAGTCTCCGTGAAACCTACCCCCTGTCCACGCTCCTGCCTGCAGCCCCTCTCCCTGCTTGGCGCAGTCGAGGAGGAGGAGGATGATGCTCTTTGCCTATCCCAGCTGCACCCCGGCTTCCTGCTCTCGGGGAGTGAGCACCCCCACTTCCTGTGCTAGTTAGTGCCTGATTCTCTGGGTGAGACCCCGGGTGGTCTCCCTCAGCCCCTTTCTCTGGTACAGTGGTGTACGCCTGACTGCCTCCTGTAACCCCAACTTCTAAGCCATCAATTTTATGTTACTATATTGCCCTTTGTGGGGTGGGAGAGGGACCTCCTGGCTCCGTGACATGCTCCTTTGCCTAATAGTTGCTGTTCATGACTCGAAGAGAAGCAACGTGTGTGTGGGGGGGACCTCCCCATTCCCCCAGCCCAGACGTCTTCGGAAGGGTTGGAAGTTGCTAGACAAATCAGAATGTAGAAGGCAGAGAAGTCCAAGAAGGAGGAGGCAGAATTCTGACGGGGGGGGGAGGTATAGGTTGGGTCCTCTACCTCCCATTGCTTCGAGGTGTGTCTGACCTCTGGAGCTCAGCCCCCCCACCCCCTTTCTCCTCAGTGCTGACAAGATGTCAATAAACTTATTTTCATACAATTAACTTGAGGCTCTGAGACAGGCCTTGGGACTGCTCCACCCCTCCCCCAGAGGACATGCCTCCGGAACCTGAGGCAGGCCATTGCCCCTCTAAAAGCCTTAACTAACTAACCCTGGTGCAGAAGCATACACTGAAGGTTGTAATCTCGCCCACTGATACCTTGTATTTTTTTTTTTAAAAAAAGTCTTGAAGAAACATAACAAACCAGATTTAATTAGAGTTTATCTAGTGTGTTAAGAGAGCAACTTGGGTGGTTAACTCAGGCAAGGACAGAGAACTGCCTGAGGGCTGGAACAAGAAATAGGCTTTTACAACCTTAAAGAACTTTAGCGAGGGATCATGGCTCACACTTGTGATTCCTGGGCTAGGGTGGCTTGCTGTGAGTTCAAAGGTAACCTGTGCTTCAGAGACTCGTCTTTAGAAAAAGAAAGAAAAATAAAGCCAGGCATGGTTAATGTATTTTTGAAATCTCAGCCCCCAGGAGGCTGAGGAAGAAGGATCCAGAGCCTCAAGCCAGCCTGGGCCACCTATTAAGGCCCAGTTCAAAATAAAAAATACAGGCTGGTAGTACATCTCAGCGGTAGAGCACTTAGCATAAGGCCCTGGATTCCATCCCAGCACCACGTATAAGCAAGAGAAAGTAAATAAACAGTAGTACACGAAACCAATGGTTGTGAACATAGTATCTCCCAGGAAACGACAAAAATAGGCAATTTGTGTAAGGGAGAAGTGTTAAAATAGTAATGCAGGTGGTAGGTAAAATTGTAATGCTGAAATAGAAAGCCAGGGCTGCTGTGACTACTCTGGGGTGGGGGTGAGAAAAAAAACGCCAAGCCTCCACTAAGTGGAAGCCTGGAAGAAGGCAAAGAAAATGTTCGGGGGGGGGGGGGAATTGAGAGCACCAGCGGGGATCCAGGCTAAGTGAGGGGAAAGGGCTGATGATATGAGCTAGGACCTGGAGTTACACGCCGCTTCTCCTCGTCCCCCACCCCTCCAAAAAAGCTAAGAACGTGGAGTGACCACAGCCAGATTGGGCCCACCAGGCCATTGAGCACTTGGAGGTTTGGGGTTGCCCTTCCCAGCGATCTCCTCCAGGCTCCTTCATTCCAAATCTAAGAGTAATAAGAGCCCCCTACCCCAACCCCCAGCGCGGGGTGTGTGTGTGTGTGTGTGTGTGCGCGAAATTCCCTGCTTGGGGGGGGGGGCAGGAATCGGGAAGGCCTCCCCCCACCCCCAGCTTCCAAGCAGAGGAAGTACGTCAGTGCGTTCATCTCGCAGAGCATTTTGGGAATTGTAGTGAAATTGGGGGTGCACTGAGAAGCCAACTGTGTAACCCTTTAGAAACCAAATGCGTGCACAGCTGGAGCAGAATTGAAAGGCTCAGTGAACATTCTTTAGCAGATGAGGAAAACTAAGGCAGGCGCCTGGCTCGGAAGCCTACAGTCTTCTCATCCTGTAGCCTAGCCTCTGGGCCGCCCTTGAGGCTAGCACCTAAGACACTGGGGGAGGACAAACTGCTAAGTAGACACCAATCTCCAGGAGTTGCCTGAAACCAAGCCTTGAAACCGTCCAATCAGAGCCTCTCCGCCCCATCCCAAAAAGCTGCTGCCTTCCTAACCGGTTATTGGCCCTTCTTGAAGGGGCGGGATTCTAAGAGAGGGCAAGACTCTTTTCTAAAACTGCTCAGCAAATCAGAGCAGAAACTGCTTTCCGGGTTCTGGGTATGGTCTCGGGCCTGTAAACCCACCAGGGAGGCTGAAGCAGGGAGACTGCAGCAAGTTTTGAGGCCAGCCTAGGCTACAGAAGCTAGCCTAGGCTAACCTGAGCCAAAGAATAAAATCCCAAGTCTCAAGAAAGAAGGGGAGGGAACTGCATCCCCAGCAACTTGTCCACCCAGCGCATTTATAAAACCATTACCCATTCCCTGGACCCTGTGTGCGAACCCCGGCTTCTCGGCGAGGCTCAGTGAGAACTAAGCACACGAAGACCCCCCCCCCCCCACGCGCGGGCCCTCTTTTTCCCGCCACTGCTTTCTGCCCAGTCCCCTTTAAGAAGCAGCCCCGACGGGACTACATTTCCCAGAAGGCTTTGCCCGCGCGTTATGTAACTTTCCCTGCGAAGCGGCCTCTGGGGCAGAAGAAGGAGGTGGAGGCGACGGCGGCCGTTGCAGCGGCGTCGGCGGCGCGAGCAGAGCGGCGGGAGCCTGGGGCGGCGGCGCCCGAGGCCCATCGAGGAGCTGGAGCTGTGCATCTGGGCTCACGGCGCGGACCGGACGGGGGCGCCGACGTGCGTGCTCGTGGCTTGCTTTTTCCACCGGAGGCGGGAGTGAGAAGAAGAAGGAAAAAAAAAAAAAAAAAGGCTGAGGGCCCAGGGGGCGGGGAAGGGGGGCCGGACCTGAATCCGGCGGGGAGGCCGAGCCGGAGGCCGGACTGAGCGGCTCGCTCGCGCGCCCGTCCCCGGGCCCGGCGGAGCGAACGTGGGCGGCGGGTGCACAGCGGGGGCACCCGGCGGCGTTCCGGGGGGGGGGGGGGCCCCGTGTCCGCCGTGCAAGCGCCCCGCCGCCAGTGGGGCTACCTGTGCGACCTGCCCAAGATCTCGTGGGCCATGGTGTGGGACTTCAGCGAGGCCGTGTGCCGCGGGTGCGTGAATTTCGAGGGCGCGGACCGCATCGAGCTGCTCATCGACGCTGCCCGCCAGCTCAAGCGCAGCCACGTGCTCCCCGAGGGCCGCTCGCCCGGACCCCCGGCTCTCAAGCACCCGACCTCCAAGGACCTAGCCTCCACGGGCTCCCAGGGCTCCCAGCTGCCACCCCCGCAGGCCCAGGCGCAGCCATCGGGGACCGGAGGTAGCGTCTCGGGCCCGGACCGCTATGACAGGGCTACTTCATCCAGCCGCCTGGCGCTGCCTTCCCCGGCTTTGGAGTACACCCTGGGGTCCCGCTTGGCCAACGGGCTGGGCCGCGAGGAGGCCGTGGCGGAAGGGGCACGCAGGGCTTTGCTTGGCTCCATCCCCAGCTTGATGCCCCCCGGGCTGCTGGCAGCTGCAGTGTCTGGCCTCGGAGGCCGCGCTCTGACGCTGGCACCTGGCTTAAGCCCCGCTCGTCCACTTTTCGGCTCCGATTTCGAGAAGGAGAAGCAGCAGAGGAATGCGGACTGTTTGGCAGAACTGAACGAGGCCATGCGGGGCCGGGCGGAGGAGTGGCATGGGCGTCCCAAGGCTGTGAGGGAACAGCTACTGGCGCTGTCCGCCTGTGCCCCTTTCAATGTCCGATTCAAGAAGGACCACGGGCTGGTGGGACGGGTGTTCGCCTTTGACGCCACCGCCCGCCCTCCTGGCTATGAGTTCGAGCTGAAGCTCTTCACCGAATACCCCTGTGGTTCTGGCAATGTGTACGCGGGGGTCCTTGCAGTGGCTCGACAGATGTTTCATGATGCTCTTCGAGAGCCCGGGAAGGCCCTGGCCTCATCGGGCTTCAAGTACCTCGAGTATGAACGCCGCCACGGCTCAGGGGAATGGCGCCAGTTAGGAGAGCTGCTTACGGATGGGGTCCGAAGCTTCCGAGAGCCAGCTCCTGCGGAGGCCCTGCCCCAGCAGTACCCAGAACCGGCCCCTGCTGCTCTGTGTGGCCCACCTCCGAGAGCCCCATCCCGGAACCTGGCGCCCACCCCACGCCGTCGCAAAGCATCCCCTGAGCCCGAGGGCGAGACAGCTGGGAAGATGACCACGGAAGAGCAGCAACAGCGGCACTGGGTGGCGCCAGGCGGTCCATACTCTACAGAGACCCCTGGAGTGCCCTCACCGATTGCTGCCCTCAAGAATGTAGCCGAGGCACTGGGCCACTCACCCAAGGACCCTGGTGGGGGTGGAGGCTCTGTCCGCGCAGGGGGTGCTAGCCCCGCAGCTTCCTCCACGACCCAACCACCAACCCAGCATCGCCTGGTGGCCCGCAATGGAGAGGCAGAAGTCAGTCCCACGGCCGGGGCTGAAGCTGTCAGTGGGGGTGGTAGCGGCACAGGGGCGACCCCTGGAGCCCCCTTGTGCTGTACCCTGTGCAGAGAAAGGCTGGAAGACACCCACTTCGTGCAGTGTCCCTCGGTACCCGGACACAAGTTCTGCTTCCCTTG
>JADRCD010205637.1:8138-19155 GCA_019843815.1 Montemys delectorum | reverse complement strand
AGAAAAGGAGAGTGCCTCTTGGTGGACTACCTGAGGAGTAGCCTGCTCATACAGCCCAAGAAGGGGTATTTGGGCCAATCATAGCCATTTGTTTGGCTAAAGACAGGTGCCTTTTGTCTCTGTGTGTACATGTCTGTGCCTGTGTGAGTGTATACCACCTGTGTCAGGGTGGCTGCAGGTCTGGAAGACAGCATAGTCCTCCATTTTGTCATTAAGCCACCAGTCACGGGATTGCACAAAGTCCTGGCGCAAGCTGTACCTACTGGGCCAGGACAGTCACTTGCAATCTTTCGTGTAGGCATATCTGAGTGTTCTTGGAGTGTTTAAGACAGGTGGTGCAGTCTGGATGGTAGTGCTGCTGTTTGACTCAGTCTTTTTGCTGGAGGCAGCTCCGTCGACAGAGACTCCAAGAGCTGCGAATTATAAGTTAAACTACGGTCGACACGACAGTGTCTTTGTGAGTGCTTACATAAATGTAACGGTACATATGTCTTCATCGTTAACTTCACTGACTGTAAAATCACCTAGAGGAGACACCTTGGGGAGTATGTTCCCAGAGAGGTTTAACTAGGAAGTGAAAACCTACCCGGAGTGAACGCATCGCAAGTACTGGGTCCTAGACTGAATCAACGGGAGTGGCGTGGTGTGTACGCTGCGTGTCTCAAAAATCAACATAACCAACTAACAAAGAAGCTGCGTTCCAAAAAAAAAAAAAAAAAAAAAAAGCCGGGCGTGGTGGCGCACGCCTTTAATCCCAGCACTTGGGAGGCAAGGCAGAGGCAGGCGGATTTCTGAGTTCGAGGCCAGCCTGGGCTACAGAGTGAGCTCCAGGACAGCTAGGGCTATACAAGAAGAGAAACCCTGTCTCGAAAAACCAAAAAAACAAAACAAACAAAGAAGCTGCGTGACTCAATAACTAATCAACAAATTAATCAGGTCGACAAGAACTAAGCTATTTCAAAAACCAAGCAAGCAACTAAACAAACGAACAAACAAATTGCAACACCCAGCGTATCTACATAAAGCCAGCCCACTCCACTTTCACGACTGCGGCTGATCCTCTGTCAGCCGGAAGTTTCCGGCTCTCGCGTGCGGCATTCAGGAAGTGTCCGGGCAGCTGGCGCTCCGCGCCTGCTCAAGTGTTCCGGGAGACGCTGCGCGGAGGATTGTGGGGCAGCGGGGGGTGGTTGGTTTCCTCCCGGGCCGCCGCTTCGGGCTTTCCCGGAGCCTGGTCCAGCCTTCTGTGTCTGTGCACGTTTCTGAGTCTCCGACGAGTCGCCCGCGGGCCGCCGGCAGCATGTCGGGCGTGCGAGCTGTGCGCATCAGCATCGAGTCGGCCTGCGAGAAGCAGGTGCAGGAGGTGGGCCTCGATGGCACGGAGACGTACCTGCAGCCGCTGTCTATGTCGCAGAACCTGGCGCGCCTGGCGCAGCGCATCGACTTCAGCCAGGGCTCGGGCTCTGAAGAGGAGGAGGCGGCGGGGACGGACGGCGACGCGCCAGACTGGGGCGCAGGGGCCGACCAGGACGACGAGGAGGGTGAGGCTTCGTCCTCTTTGCTGGTTCTGTCCCAGGGTCTCCCCTAGGGGTAAAGTGTGTTTTGTGGTGGGTAGCCTTGAGCCTGGCAGCCCCCACTTGTAATGAGAAGTATTGACAGCAGCGGGAAGGCCGACTTGGGGGTCTCGGGGCCGTGTACAGCCTGGCAGGCCAGGAGAAACATTCGCCTTTTTGTTGTTGTTAGAACAGCTGAAAGCTTTTGGGGGTGATTTTACGTAGAGACAGGTGATACTTAAAGATGACTACTGAAACTTTGAGGTGAATGAATTACAAGAAAACAAAACTGAAAGAGGGGAATTACGGGAAGCAACCAGATTAGACTTTGGATTCTCCTTATTATCAAAGAAATTTTGTAACCACAGTTTTTGATTTAGTGATGTGACAGAGTTAGTTTAATTGAGGATATTCGTGTCTAGTGTGGTAATTCGCCAGGCAGTCAGATTTATGAAAAGCATGAGCTAGTAGACACCATCTCAATAAATAAATTAAAATTTAAATGTAGTTTTCATAAATTTGGCAGAAAGTTAAAACACTGGGGAGTGGAGAGATGGCTCAGCAGTTAAGATTACTGACTGCTCTTCCAGAGATCCCAGCAACCACATGGTGGCTCACAACTATCTGTAATGCCCTTTTCTTTCTGGTGTGTCTTAAGACAGCAACAGTGTACTTACATCCATTAAATAAATAAATGAATCTTTTTAAAAAAAAATTACCAAAAAACCCCCAACATTATTATTATCCTGTGTTGGAAAGGCAGATTAGCTCAGTAGTTTTAAATGCAAAATTCTAAATGTGTATTGCATTTGATCCCTGAAATCCCCTAACCACAGAAAGAACTATAGAGCACAAGTGTGTATTAAGTGTGTATTAAGCTGCCGGGTGGTGGTGGCAGCACGCCTTTAATCCCAGCACTTGGGAGACAGAGGCAGGTAGATTTCTGAGTTGGAGGCCAGCCTGGTCTACAGAGTGAGTTCCAGGACAGCCAGGGCTACACAGAGAAACTCTGTCTCAAAAAACAAAAACAAAACAAAACAAAAAAAAAAGTGTGTATTAAGATGTACTGACATCTTTAGGAGCATTTGACCTGTCTATTAAGTGACAGGCTTAAATGGCATGCCTCCTGGCTTCCAAATGTCTTGTGGTATGTGAAAGCATGAGTAGGTCGTATATTGGGTTGAGATATTGAGGACATAGCAACTGAAGGAACAGGCAAGTAACAGTGTATGTTAAATTATCGGGGGAAACTTTTAACTTTGATTCCCTGATCCTTTATTGTGAACTTTGTAGAGTGAGCCTGTATTAAAAGGAAGATATACTCATGCAGCCAGTAGTAATGCTGGTGTTTTAGGCCATTTGTTGTTTTGCAGTTCAGGAATTCACTACAGTTATTCAAGTTCTAAATGTTGGAAGGAAGCAGGTTATTTAAAAGGCTTGTGTGGGGCTGGGGATGTAGTTTAGTGCTTATCTGGGATGAATGAAGCCCTAGGTTCAGAAAGATTCACATGCCTAAGATATAATGACAGCTTTGGCCTGTGGAAATTAGACTGGTATTTGTTTTGCCATAAAAGGAGTATTAAGTGTTAACATTTCAAGACAGGGTATGAGAAGGAGGTGGAGGAGAACTCAGTTCTCCTTTTCACACTTTTAACCCTCTAAATGAGCCTTCTCTGTCTTGTATTCAATGTAACCAGTGCACATGTGTTTCTGTTTTCCAGGTTTGGTAAAATTTCAACCTTCTCTGTGGCCTTGGGACTCAGTGAGGAACAATTTGCGAAGTGCCCTCACAGAGATGTGCGTTCTCTATGATGTCCTCAGTATTGTCAGGGACAAAAAGTTCATGACTCTGGATCCCGTCTCTCAGGATGCGCTTCCTCCCAAACAGGTATATGTGCGCTTTAACTGAACATCTTTTCTTTAAGTCCCAGGACCAGTATTTGGTTGTGTGCATTTTGCTCCCTTTTACTTTGTTGAAAAATTAAATCCAACACATACTGTTGTTGCAGATGACCAGAGTTCGATTTTTAGTACCCACATCAGGCAGCTTAACCCTGCCTGTAACTCCAGTTCCAGGAGATCTGACACCCCTCTGACCTCTTCATCTGCTCAGACACACATGCACACATAATAAAATAGCATTAGTATTTATTAGGAAAGAGCGCTTCACAGATGAGGATTATCTTTGAATCAGGCTCCTTATGTAGATATAGAATGAGTATGGCTTCTCTCCATCTGGTACTAACCAGGCCTGACCAGTTAGTACCTTAGCTAGTCTGTGAGGTCAGGTGAGGTGGTAGGAATTCAGAGTAGTATGGCTGAAGAAGGCTGGGGTGAAACTTAACTCGTGCAAAATCTTTTGATTTGTTTTTGGACACACTCTACTGTCAGAAAACTTGTACTTGTTAGACTTGTCATTTGGGAGTGTAGCTACTCAATACAACACAAAACTGGTGGTTGTGCCAGGCAGTGGTGGCACATGCCTTTAATTCCAGCACTTGGGAGGCAGAGGCAGGCAGATTTCTGAGTTCGAGGCCAGCCTGGTCTACAGAGTGAGTTCCAGGACAGCCAGGGCTAAACAGAGAAACCCTGTCTCAAAAAACAAAAAAAAAGAAGAAAACAAAACAAAACAAACAAACAAAAAAACTGGAGGTTGTACACACGGTCTGCAGTCACTTCAACAGCTTCCATCGGTATGTGTAGTTAATGCGATGCTACAGACTGACACCAGTCACAATTCACCAGTCACCAGTCACAAGTAGGTACTGGAGGTACCTACTTGGTCTTATGTCAGTTGTAAGTTTAGTGTTGATTTGTGCCATGCAGATACTAGTTTCTATGCATAGGTTGTATCTAAGCAGGGGTTTTGAATTTAATGTGACGTATGGGTGCCACAGAAAGGCACGCACAGGGTAGCAGCTGGGATGGTGGACAGGGCCCCAGCCTAGTTTGCCCCAGGTGGTGGACTGCTGAGTTCTCGTTTCTGGGCCACTCTGGTGATTTGGCTTATGGGCATTTTGTTAGCTTGCCAAGAAACAGGTTACTTTTGTTGTTTAAAAAAAGTTTTGCAAGGGAAATTTTTTTCAAAGTCTTGGTATTTTACTTCACCATCTGCTCATTTTTCTTCTACATTTATTCATTATGTTTTTGTGTATGTATTTGTGTGTTCGTTCAAGTACGTGGAAGGATGTAGAGGTCAGAGGTTACCCTAGGTAGCTTTGTTAGTTCTCTCTTAACTTTTATATTTTTGAGTCAGTTTCTCTTTCTGAAGGTAAAATTCACTAGTTAACCAGATTGACTGGCCAGCAAGCCTCCAGAATTGTCCTTCCCTGGGACTGGGATGCCAGATGCTTGTTGCTGCACTGGGTTTTGAATGTGGGTGCTGGGGATGGAACTCAGCAGGCCTCATGCTTGCATGGCAAGCCCCTTGCCAACTGTCATCCTTCCTTTGTGTGTGTGTGTGTGTGTGTGTGTGTGTGTGTGTGTTTAATCACAACTTTTCTTCCAAGTAAAACATTTCTTGCTTGAAGAAATATGTAGTTTTAAACGTATGTAAAGTAATTTGGAACTCATTTTTGCGTTATTTTTTGGTAGAGTCCACAGACACTGCAGCTGATCTCCAAAAAGAAGTCCCTTGCTGGAGCAGCTCAAATCCTTCTGAAGGGGGCAGAAAGACTGACCAAATCAGTGGCTGAGAACCAGGAAAACAAGCTCCAGCGAGACTTCAATTCTGAGCTCTTGAGACTGCGGCAGCACTGGAAGCTGAGGAAGGTGGGAGACAAGATTCTGGGCGACCTGAGCTACAGAAGTGCAGGTACAGGTGTCTGGCCACAGAAACCGTTGTATGGGATGCCTCTTAGCCTCCTGCCAGGATCATTTCTCAGCTCCCTGTTGATGGTGATATTTAATGTCTTTACCTGTAAGCCAAAACCATTCTTGGCAGAGCTTGGTGTCACACACCTGGAGTCCTAACACTTGGAGGCTGAGGGAGAAAGTCAAGAGTTCAAGGCCAACTTTGCCAACATGAGACCCTATCTTGAAAATCCCCAAACAGACCAGTCTTACTGTAGTATAGTAGCTACATTGAAGAGAAAGGTCAAAGGCAGCATATTTAAGGTTTGGAGTCAGTGGGAGACGGCCGAGCAGTCCTGCGGGGATGCTTGAGAGCAGTAGTAGAGATGTCAAAGATTCCTTGTACCAAAGTCAGACTGTTACTAAAACACAATCTGGGGTTAGTGTCCTGGCACTGATAGGAGTCCCACTACAAGATAAATTGGTGCTTTTTGGTTCTAGACATTATAACTTCTTTCCCCCAAATAATAATGGGCAAATACTTAATTGCTCTTTGGGCGGATCCCTTGAGATTATGAAAGAGTTTAGTTGCACTCTTTAATTGCAAGAAGATCCTCAATGTCTTTTGTTAGATAGGCATTGCAGGTAACCGTCCACTAATGTAAGTGTTCCTTAGATTTCTGACCTGCATAGAGGTGCTGCATATCAAAGTAGAGGAGCTGGCAGAAAATAATACTGTGAGCACTATTGTTTTGTTTTGTTTCTCATGCTGAGTTTATTTTATCAAAACTCCAAGAGAATAGTGTGTGGTCTATAGAGGACAGGTTATAGTGATGTTTTTAAGACAGGTGCAGGTGTGTATCACCATGCTCATGAAGTGTTATGTTGTTTGGTTTTATTTCTAGACGAGATCTCATTGTGTAGCTCTCCTTGGCCTGGAATTCCCTATGTAGACCAGCTGGCCTCAAACTGTAGATTCACCCGTCTTCTACCTCTCTTCTACTTCCTTCTCTGGTTTGGCTCACCCAGATCTGCTTGGCCATCTCCCACTAGATTCCAAACCTTAAATATGCTGCCTTTGACCTTTCTCTTCAATGCAGCTACTACAGTAAGACTGGTCTGTCAGGGGATTTTCAAGATAGGGTCTCGTGTAGGCAATGTTGACCTTGAACTCTTGACCTTCCCTCCTTGGCCTCCAAGTGCCTCCCTCTTAGCATGCACATTTCCAGTGGAAAGAAATCATGTTTTAGTGGTGTGGGGATAAAGTGTTATATTTGATAATATGTGTTAAATTAATTTGTCATGTTAATTATTTTAATCTTTAATTTCCAATTAGGTTCTCTCTTTCCCCATCATGGTACCTTTGAAGTGATAAAGAATACAGATATTGACTTGGATAAGAAGATACCAGAAGATTACTGTCCTCTAGATGTCCAGATTCCTAGTGATTTAGAGGGGTCTGCATATATCAAGGTACTAATTAGAGTTTTTAAGTTATTTCTTGACAATTACCCTGAAACTACTTTGCTAATGTTTTTCATGTTGTCTAGGTTTCTATTCAGAAACAAGCTCCAGACATTGGTGATCTTGGCACAGTTAACCTTTTTAAGAGAACTTTGCCCAAGTCCAAGCCAGGTATGTCATGGTATCTACACTCCATTCTACATTCACATACTGAATAAGCCAAATGTAAAGAGAGGAAAAGAGACCTTTGGTGTGAAAGCAATAGGGAGTTGGTGGTTATTGAAGATGTCTTAAGCAGTGAATGTTAAGAGAAGGAGGACACTCAGAAAGAAAAGTACCCCAGAGCGTGCATATTGGTTTCTCAAAGAGCTGCTATCATTTTTTTTTTTTTTTTTTTTTGAGACAGTCTTTGACTTTAAACTCATAATCCTTCTGCCTCAGCCTTCTAGATGCTGGAATTACAGGCATGAAATGCCATGCTTGCTTCTGGAAACGTACCTATTAAAAAATAAAGCACTAGTATACTAGGTATCTCTGTGTAGAAGAAGATGCTCAACTACTCCAAGGCTCAGAATATCACAGGTAGTGGAGACAGCAAGAATATAGAGGTTGGGGAGGAGTGCTCTGAAGCACTGTCTTCTGAGTGTGGCACAGCTATGCACTCTGGCTGTGGTTGCCTGCTTCAGACCTGTACTAGCCTAGGCTGCATCATTCCATTGTGGGTGGTTGAGAGGCTCATGAGGCCTCACCCTTACTGAGGGACTGCGGCTGCTGGTGGTGCAGAGCATGGAAATTATTACAAACGAGGTAAGACTGAAACTCTGTTCAGCTTGACATCACTGGTTCAGACTTCTAGAGTCTGACACCAGGCAGTTTATTTTAACCACATTTAAGTACAGCACAATTCTTGAAAAAAAGTTCTTTGATGACAATTAGCTCAGTGTCACGTGTACAACAAAGCTTAAGACATGTGTACATTGAAATTCTTTACAAGGTACATATGGCTTCTTCCATAAAGATGGGTGGTGTTGACTCAGAAACAGTGCCCAAGATTTAGGGTCTAGGAAGCTTGCCTGAGGTAGGCATAGATAACACAGAAGTCACTTTTAGGCTGTTGTAATGCACAAGTGACATCTCATAAGGATGTGTTTCATGTTTAATGGACTTAAGAGCAATGTTCAAGGTTTA
Organism: Montemys delectorum; assembly: GCA_019843815.1. Classification (NCBI taxonomy): domain Eukaryota; kingdom Metazoa; phylum Chordata; class Mammalia; order Rodentia; family Muridae; genus Montemys; species Montemys delectorum. The sequence continues at coordinate 11,161 of JADRCD010205637.1, read as the reverse complement.
GAGGGAAAAGGTATGGGCTAAACAGATTGTGGAGTACATAGGTGCAGCCTGGCTCTGTAGGTCGCAAAGGATCCCCAGGTTGTAAACTACATCCTTTCCTAGCCGTCCAGGAGGAAGATGGATAAGCTGCTGCTTCTGAAGATGTAAGCTCCATGTTTAGCTTTTCGTGGATTTTCCAGAGCTTATCGTGTTCAGTGCAGCCACTGCTTAGCTGCCTATGTTCCTGTAAATAACCTTATGCTCATATGAGCAGCCACAAACTCTGACACGCTCATGCGCAAATGCACGTAGGAAGGAGGCTTTGGAAGAAGAGTTTGAATAGGAAAAGGAAAGGGTAAGAGAGAGACAGGTGGAAATGACCAAAGAGACTTTGTGTTTGAACAGAGGTTGTGGCAGTATTCTCTGAAGCTTGGATTATGAAGCGAGGTCATTATTCGTGCAGCTGTATACATGGTCTGGCTGGACATGGCTTTATACCCATGCCTTCTATCTTTCAGGTTCTCCACACTGGCAGACAAAATTAGAAGCAGCACAAAATGTTCTTCTTTGTAAGGAAATTTTTGCACAGCTCTCTCGGGAAGCCGTTCAGATTAAGTCTCAGATCCCTCACATTGTGGTGAAAAACCAGATCATCTCTCAGCCCTTTCCAAGTAAGCAGGCAGCCTGCTGTGACCTGCAAGCAGGACTGTACGGTGTGGGTGTGCTGTAAGAGTGGCCTCAGGAGCTCAGAGGTTGTGCTGTGCGTCTCGGCAGCCAGTAAAGCCAGCGCTGCTGCCCACTCTGTTCTGTGACCTAAGGGTGGCACTTTGGGCTTTCATGGCATATGTTACAATTGTGGTGCTGTGGCTTCAGACAGCAGCAGTGCTTTGGCAGTGGCATTTCTTTCAAGGAAACTTACCTTTTCTAAATGAGGTACCAACTTAAAGAAAAATAGAATGTTCCTAATTTGTAGAAATGAAATTTTTGTTTAGAAGCAATCAAGCTTAACCTAGAAATCAGTTGTCAGTGGCTATACACTTGCTAGTTTAGGGTTAGACATGAACAACTCTGCCCTATGCTTTTAGGAGCAGGGAAGAGATGCTTTTAGGAGCAGGGAAGAGAGCCCAGCAAAACTAGGTCCTAACTTCTTGTTGATAGATAACTAGAAAAGTTTGTTTTAAAGATTCTGTGTTTGTAAAAACCAAGCTTTGGGAGTTGTTCCCAGTCTTTTTCAGTTACAACTCAAGATCAGAGCCACAGAATAGTCTGTAGAATATTACCATTGTCCAAGCCTGTGAGAATTTATCATGTTAAGTAAAGGAGGTCATGGATTAGAGGTGCTCTCATGAGGCCTGATGGTCCACTTCAGATTCTTGAGAATGCGCTGTGATTGTCCCTTGTGAGGATGGTCTCAGTGTCCAGTTCTTGACTTACCTGCATCTGTCCTCTCTACACAGGCTTGCAGTTGTCCATTTCTCTGTGCCACTCCTCAGATGATAAGAAGTCCCAGAAATGTGCCACGGAGAAGCCTGGTCAGGAGGACCACCTCTACGTCCTGGAGCACAACTTGCACCTGCTTATCAGAGAGGTACCAGCTCCAGTGAGGCTCTGCAGTGCGAGCACAGCAGAGCAGTGAACAAAGCTGCCTCTGAGGCTCGGGAATGTGCAGCAGTTGTGCCCCCTGCCTGGTTTGAAAGAGCCTGCTGTGTACTAGACATCATCAGTACATGGTCCTTGCTCCCAGAAAATCTTGTAGCACTAGGGATACACAGCAAGTTCTGAAGTTACCATGGGAAACATGCCTCTGTACAGAAAAGGGTGGCTCTGGTGGGGAGGCCTGAGCTGTACAGCATCATGTTTTGAGACTCCATAGACATATGTATTCCAGCCTCCCATCACCCCCTCTCCTAGCCCCCAATTCCCAAGGTGGAGTTCAGTTGATCATAATGGTATAAAAGCCAGTGTTTTAGGTTTTTTAGACTGATTATTTCCCACACGGTTGAACACTTGTTTAGCATGGGTGAGGCTCTCAGTTGAATCTCACTATTACATGTTTCTTGGGTTCTGCCAGGCAGTCTAGGACAGTTGATTAACTATCTGATCATGAGATGAGATGAGACTTAATGAAGAATGTTTTGTAACTTAAACTTTCAAAATAAAAATTGTAGTTCAAAGGAACCTACCTCCTTATAGACCTAAATCATGCGCATGGTCACTCAGTGCATTTATCTCTGTGTCAAGGTGATTGTGATGATGATGATGATCTGGGGACAGATCTCATTATGTAGTCCTGACTGACTTGCAACACCTATATAGACCAGGCTGGTGTCTGCCTCCTGAGTACTAAAATTAAAAGCATTGCTATTACATCTGGCAAGATTACTTTTTACTTATTACTTTCTTTTTTTTAAAGGATTTATTTATTTATTTTATGTATATGAGTATACACTGTAGCTGTACAGATAAGTTGTGAGCCTTCATCTGCTTGTTGGGAATTGACTTTTAGGACCTCTGCTCGATCTGGTCAACCCCGCTCACTCCGGTCGGCCCTGCTCTCTCAGTGTTTGTTCATTCTGGCCTAAAGATTTATTTATTATAAATAAGTACAATGCAGCTGTCTTCAGACACACCAGAAGAGGGCACCAGATCTCATTATGGGTGGTTGTGAGCCACCATGTGGTTTCTGGGATTTGAACTCAGGACCTTCGGAAGACCAGTCAGTGCTCTTACTGGCTGAGCCATCTCACCAGCCCTACTTGTTACTTTCATTATTTCCAAAAATAATTTGAACCAAGCTTTGATTAAACATTTTTGTCATGTTTATTATTTGGGTGTTGGTTATTAAAAGTGGTTCCTTAGCCGGTTGTGGCGCACGCCTTTAATCCCAGCACTTGGGAGGCGGAGGCAGGCGGATTTCTGAGTTCGAGGCCAGCCTAATCTACAGAGTGAGTTCCAGGACAGTCAGGGCTACACAGAGAGACCCTGTCTCGAAAATACAAAATAATAATAATAATAATAATAATAATAATAATAATAATAATAAA
>JADRCD010205636.1:0-32068 GCA_019843815.1 Montemys delectorum | reverse complement strand
CTTTCTTTCTTTCTTTCTTTCTTTCTTTCTTTCTTTCTTTCTTTCTTTCTTTCTTTCTCTTTCTCTCTCTCTCTCCCTTCCTTCCTTCCTTCCTTCCTTCCTTCCTTCCTTCCTTTCTTTCTTTTAAGAAAAACTCAATTCAATTAGAACTTATCAATATGAATTTCGTTTTCCTTGCTTTAGAAACAAAACCCCCCTTTTCTTTGTGGTATCTCGGATCTGACCTCATTTAATGACCCCTTCCCAGCTCCCCAGTTTTCACAGATTGAAGCTATCACTCAGTCACTTTATCCATGTCCCTCATTTCCCTCTCATATGAATTATAACCCAATGCTCATTAATGTTTGGAAAATATTCTTAGAAAAGTGGCATGGTTGTGGATGGAAGGGTGGTGTCTTCTCTGCTCCCACCTCCCATCCCCTGTCTAAATGGCCCAAATGAATCAATAGTTTATTAAGAGTGCTCCTTGCTCTCTGAGTGGGTATTAACGAGATTAACATTAATGGGAATTAAATTGGTTTAGCGAGGAGCACATATGTGCTGATCGTATTAAACATTCATAATGACTCTGTCAGCGACATTTTACCACAGGTTTAAGACCAAGAAGAACATGTTTGCTATTCCATCAATATTTCCCCCTTATCTACTGAAATTTAAAGGGCCAGACACTCGAATACACTAAAAGAATGTGCTGTTGTCTCTGCTGTCAATCAGGAGAAACTAAAGTTTGTTTTACAATGTGCTGGATGACTGTGGGTTTGTCATAGGTGCTCCATCAGGGACGTACATGTCCCTTAGGAAGAGTAATATGGAGTTAAAATGAAGTGAAAACAGCATTTTAAGTTTCTAAATATTTTGTCATCTTCGGATCTATTTGCTGATATCCCACTGATGAGAATTAAGCCCTGAACTCAGGTTGCCTTTCGACTTTGCCTCCTACACTTCTATGCCATTGGTGTCCACAGCCAGTCTGTTCTTAGTCGCTGCGAGTCATCAGCAGCAGCCACCAGAGACTCATTTTCAGCTCTGCTCATCTTTTACTTTGTTTGTGCTTCTGAATCTTCTGTATGCCCCTCTCTGCCTGCCATTATGCAAAAGCAGCTCTCACAAAAACCAGAATTGTATCTAACAGCTGCACTCAGCAACCTCCCTCTTTTCCCATGGAAGAGATAATAAAGAACAAAATTGAGTGCAAAGGATCTCTTGCATGTAGGTGATTTTGTTCATCCTATTTGAGAAAAGAATGAAAAGAGTCCTCCAGGCAAGCTTTCAAACTTGTAAGATTCCCGAAAGGTGTCTAGAGGTTTGGATCTCGGAAATTTATAATGAACAAGACTGGGGCTCTCTTGGTTTCGCCGAGGACAAGGGACCAAATATTTCTGCCTTCAGTGAGAGCTCACTCCTGCTGTGAGTGGAATTGGCCTCCCATGCGTGTTGTCCATTTAGCCACACCAAACAATAGGCTTTGATCTCAGGTGGAACATAGGGGAAGGGGGGCGTGTTGGGGGTGTGTGTCCCTCCTTAAAGCTGTCTTCTGCAAAGCCATGCCCACCACCCCTGTGCTTTTCTTTGGGCTGGAACATTGTTCAGGACAGCAGCCAGGCTGAACCCTTTGTTCCTGGTCCATGGGTATAGCATATAAGAGTATCACTCAGCACTCGAGGGCCATTGATTTTATTCTAACATCTGGGCATTAATAAGTTTCTAGAAACCTAGATATTTATTATTCTACAAGAATTAATCACACTGTAATTTTTTCTCCTCTCTCTATCTTTCTCTCTCTCTTTCTCTCTCTCTCTCCTTCTCTCTCTCCCTCTCCCTCTCCCCCCCTTTCTTTTTGGGTACGATATTCAACCTTAAATGTCAATGACAATGTGGCTCAAATCTCCATCTTACATTCAAACATAGGGTCAAAAAACACAGATGCACCAGTAAATACCAAACCCCAAATTTTACAGCCGTAAATGGGACGAGTCTCTCCTAACATCCTTGTCTGTTATGCTAGATGAGTCATATTTGAGCCATACCAAACCTGTCATCCACAAATGTGTCTGTAAAATAGTAATGCTTTATAGTCACAGAGCAGAGGCCCCTTCAGTGGTTGAGAGCAATTACTACTTTTCCAGAAGGACCTAAGCTCAGTTACTAGTACTAATGATGAAACTCTGAGCCTCACGAACAATCTTATTAACACACTGATTAGCTGTCAATGATGAAGTCAACTGAATCATTCAGTATTGTGGAGTCTCCATTTCTTATTTATGCATCAAAACAGCAAAGATGAGCAAACGCACCATTGGGATCTTTTCCATTCCCAGCACAAGTCTGGAGATGTTGCATGTTTGTTTTTAAGTATTTTTTTCTAAAATCTTATACTTGTAGATGATTTGCCTACAACTGGAGTTACATACCATTGCCAACTGCCATGTGGATGCTGGTCATCACACCAGAATCCTCTATAAGAGCAGTCAGTGCTTTCGACAGCTGAGCCATCTCTCCAGCCCCTGCTTGTATTGTTGAATGGGGCTGTCAGCCATAACTACTTTGATTTCATTTTTAAAAATGATCACCACTTAGTCTATCACTTTGTTCCTCATAGGCACTGCAACCTATGGCCAAAGTTTGGTGTTATTCATGGCTATCAATGTCAGGCATTGAACTGAGCAGCTGTAAACTTGGAACTTGGGAGACTGGAGCAGAACACAAGTTCAAAGCCAGCCTAGGCTCCAGAATAAGAACCCATCTAAGGAGAAACAACAGATCTATCCCCTAAAGCCACCAAATCATCTGTGCCACATGGCCAGCAAGTCCTTTTTTCCTCCTCAAAGCAATCACGTTTGTCAGTGTAAGAGGGAACGCCATTCTATTACTTCTGATTTGTGTGTCTGTGTGTCTCTTCCCATGTTCCAGGATGTCCTGACATTACCCTAGCCCTGAGCTCTAGGGCCCTATATTTCTTTCCCTGCTTCTAAAATAGTTCTGTAAGAAGGACTCAGCAAGGACACCCTTGATAACAGTTTCTAAACGGAGGCTTTCCTGATTCACTCATTTTGCCCCATTAACTTGCAGACTGCACTCCCCACCTTGAATACTAAAATATAAGTATACAGAAACTCCCTGACTTCTGTGCTAACTGTTGGGGCTCTTGTCTCTTTGATTTGGTCCAGACAGGATGTTTTTCCCTTAATGGTCTATTTTCTGTAAATTCTCATGCTCTGAGTCTTCTGCCTCTTGTGCCCTTCCCACTTTTGCTGAGGAACTGGCCGGGAAGAAAGCATTTTCTAAATTTCTAAAGAGAATTCAGTACTTGCAACCATTTAGGAATGAGGACTGTGCTTCCTTCCAGCGATCAGTCACTCCTGTGCCTTCTGAATCTAGGGCTTGCCCAGGAGGTGGTGGGGAGAGCAGGGAGGACTGCTCTCTGAGCAGGAAACTGCATCAGGCTGCACGTGGGTGAACTCACAGTGATTCTGGGGGCATTTTCTTAACTCCCACTTATCTTCTGGATATAATATATATATATATATATAATCTATATAATATATATTTGAGCATATATATATACATACATACATATATACATACACACACACACACACACACACACACACACACACATATGATTTACCATCCTAACCACCGAGTGTATAATTCAGTGCCCTAACTACATCAACAATGTTGTCTTAGAACAATTATTTCCATTCATTTCTAGTGTGAATCTATTACCCCAGGCAATCTCCTTACTCATTAAACATTAACTTCCCACTCTCTCCACTGCCTGTCCCTGGGGACCACCATCCTACTTTATGTCTCCTTGAACAACAACTCTAGACCCTCGTGTGACTATTGTGACAGGTGGTGCTTTGTAACTGGCGGTGCTGGTTTCCCTAGCATAACCATTTTAAGCTTTATTCATACTGCCATTTCCCAGGATTCCTTTCATCTTTAGGAGAGAATATTTCGTGACAAACACACAGAGAGAAATATGTCAGACCATGTTTGTGTGTTCACGGGTGTCAGCACATAGTGTGGCTTCCATTCTCACTCTTGTGAGTAAGGCTGCTGTGAACATGGTACACAATTACCTACTGGACTCTCTGGCTTCAGTTTTCTGAGTGCATGCCTAGCAATGGAATTTTCTGGACCATGTGGGGACTCTGTTTAACGTTTAAAAGAACTTCCAAGTGTCTTCCTGTGATGATGATACTGTTTAACATCCCTACCAGCAACATAGGGAAAGTCTACTTGTACACACTCATCAATGTTTTTCTTCTGGGTTTGCTTTGGTCACCTGATGTCTTACTAGATTGTAAAGAGAAAGAGTCCCTTTGTTTCCCAACCTTCATTCTTGTCTTTTATAACCTTCTTGTGTCCTTTTATAGTGGCATCTGCTCCTCCCTCTCTTGGACTTTCTTGCCTTCCTGGCTTTCTTTGTCCTTAGTGTCTCTGCCACTCTTTGCTTCAACACCAGGAGCCAGCTCATCTCCTTCAGCTGTTTCATTGACCCTCTCTCAAACTTTCTGTGCTTTGAGATGCTCCTGATTACCCATTCTTAAAGCACAGTGTGGCTTCATTAGGCTGGGTTCTGCTTTGCCCATCATTCATGGCTTGGAAGCGGACCCACTCATCCTTACTCATAATACCTTCATACTGCGCTCCTATGCTGTGTTCAACTCTCCAGAGAGACCGCATCTGGTCTCCTCTTGTAGTACCTTGAGGTGAGGTACTACACGGTTCTCATTTTTTTTTCTAGTAACCCTCCTACCTGCTCCAAAGCTGTGATGAATCGTCTAGGCTTTTGTGTTTCAACCATAACCTTGGGAGTTCTGAAGACCAATTCCTCCATGCCCTATATCCCCTTTTTATGTCTCAAGTCACCCATGCAAGCAGTCTCTGTTTGCTACTCAGTCACAATTCTCTCTTTGACTGAAAGGACACGGCACACTGAACTCGGGCTTACTTGAGATGATCATGTGAAAAGAAGCATCTGCAGCTGTGCTTCATTGTTTTCAGTCCAGAGAATATAAGTATCACTTTGCACAAAGGCATCCCTAGATGCTTGCTGTGGCGGAGGTGAGAAGGATGCTGCAGAACCTCATATCGGAGCATTTCATGGTCAGAGACCAACCTTCCCACCATGGGCTGCAAAGGCCCAGTCCTTAATGGGCAGCCATACCCAGAGAATCCCCACCACCTTCCATAATTGGTACAAATTTTGATAACAGTGGCCCTCTGTCTGTAATCGATACATTCCTGGAGTCTAGGTGGACACCTGAGACTAGATTACACCACACTTAACATACAATACATTTTTCTATACTTACAATCAGGCATGTGATTAAGTTCAGTGGATAGATTAGACAAATAAAACTTTCATTAATAAGATAAAGCAGTGATAGCAATATATAACAGTAAACTACATGAATATAACCTCTCTTTCTCTATTTTGTGTCTCAAAGTATTTTATGGTAGGTGTTTAATAAAAGAAAGCACTTTGCAATTTCTCTTTGGCACATTGGAGCTTCCAGCATCTCTGCTGTTTGTGGGATATCATTAAGTAGCACAAGGACTTGCTCACACACAACTGGACACCATGGCAAAGATGTGCTAGCCCAGCAAAACTGGTGTCTGAGTGCACAGGTTGCTGATGCAGCCTGAACACTCTGGACAGAAAGGGGGCTTCACACTGGGCAGGATGCAGTATTCATGATTCCTCTCAAAATGCCATTGTCATTTAAAATTTCTGAATTGCTTATTGCTGGGATTTTCCAATTAATATTTTCAGGTTGTATTTAACGGGCAGCCTTAATCTCAGAAAAGAAACTGTTGATGTTTAATTTGCTCATTTTGCTTTTCTGTTAGCAAGCTCCTGCATCTTTCTACCTCATCCTTTACTCCAGGGTCAGAATCTATGTCAGACCCATATTTCTGTTGGTGTATTCATGAGGTCTACCACCAGACTTCTCTCTCTGCTGTCTTCCAAGGCAGAAAGGCAGAATGGATGTTTGCCTGGGATCTGAACACACCCAAACACTTGTATCACTCCTGCATCCTTCCTGCTTTCTGGACTTAAAGGAGAAATCTTCACTGAGTATTCTCCCTCCTTATTCTCAGATTTGCTCTCTGATGTTGTAACTACACTGAGTACATACTTAACAAGGTAAGTGGAAAATTGCAGAACTATTCATTCACAAGTCCTAATTACATGAAGCAAATGAAATTTACTGTCAAGTTAGGTCCATCCTCAGGTTCCCTGCCTTGGTCTATCCTACAATTTCATGCATTGGTCCAGCCTCAGACCTCAGAATCCTGTCTAGGAGGGTTCAGGATTCATTACTGAGGCAACACAGTAATGCCCAGAACACTCACCTGTCCAGAGTAATTCTTGGGTTACATTGTGTTTGATTCTTTTCTCTTCTAGGAGTTATTATTCATCCATTTATTTATTTTGTCTGTCTCTGTCTGTTTATCTGTCTATTGTGTGTGCATGCCCATGCCCACTCATGAATTCAAGGTACAGAGCCCATGCAGGAATTGAAGGAAAACTTGAGAGCTGGGTTCTCTCTTTTACCTGCTACACCCACTCACAGCCTCAAAAATACGCTGATGACTGTCCAAGCTTCGGGCTCCATGAGATGGTCACCACTCCCATTTGTCTTCTCAAAGAAGATGCATTCTCTACTCCAACCCGACACTGTCACTCCTCCACGACTCCTTCTCAGTTTCTTTCCCGAGAATTCTTATTATTTTCACCTAGCTGGTCACTGGAAAGCGATAAAGGTAAGTCTAGGAGGTCTTCAGAGGAAATGAATGACCACTGTGAAGGGACACTATTTTAGGATTACTATTGCTAAGATGAGACACCATGACCAAGGCAAATTGGGAAAAAAAGATTTATTCTGCTTACTGCAGCATGAAATAATAAAAAATGCACTCCATGCTATGCCGGCAGGCCCCAGGAGGCTGGGCAGCCACACACTGGTGGGCATGGCCAGCTTGTTCTTATCTCATGGAGACTCCCTGATTCAGAGCTCTGAAATCTCTTCACCCAGCTGGATAAGTTCCCACTGACAGGTTGCTCCCGCACCAACCCCATGCTTCAGAATTCCCATGGCCTTTTGGGTTGTACTTCTTACAAACCCATGCCTTGCAGCAGAAAACACCACACAAACCATTCAGAGTTAATAGTAACCCAATTGCTGGGTGCAACAACTAGAATCCTAATCTTGTAAGCCATATTGAATCTAAATCCTTCTGTGGCGAATCCTTATGGATTTGCCATCTAAACCCGGAGCCACTTGTAGCTGCATCTTGTCCTCCCACTGTCCCCGTCCAAAAACCCGTATCTCTCTTCTACCTCTTCCATTGTCCTCTGTCCAACCCAGAAGTCCTCCCACTCGCCCAGTAATTTGTTTCTTTATTCATTGGGAAGGTCCCATGAAGTCTTGAGAACTTGATTCACTCCTAGTTCCAGGCATCTCCTCTTGGAGAAGCTGAATTAGCATCAAAATACAAACAGCACCAGGGCTATCCACAACAGCTTACACGTCCACATCACAGTTTATCGGCAAAGGAAATAAGGGTGGGAACTTAAGTAGGGTAGGAACCTGGAGGCAGGAGCTGATGAAGAGGTTATGGAGTTCTGCTTACTAGCTTGCACCCCATGGCTTGCTCAGCTGGTTTTCTTATAGAACCCGGGACCAAAATGGGCTGGGCTCTCCCCATCAATCACTAATTAGGAAAATGTTCTACAGACTTGCCTAGAGCTTGATCTTATGGCGACATTTTTGTAATTGAGGGTCCTTCCTCTCAGTTTACTTTAGCTTCTATCAAGTTAACACAAAGCTCTCTAGCACAGACTCTATCAGCCTCCATCATAGATAGATTCGTATAGGTTCCATAGGAACTGTAATGACATAGTTCATTAACTGGCAACACCAGATGAAACTGCTCCACACAGGGCTGCACCATTGCTGATTAGGGGCTTGGAGACATCAATAAAGCTAACAAATAAACTGGCATCCTTTCAGGCCCTTCCAACTCCGTATTTAAAAAAAAAAATCTCATTACTGATGGTGCTTTCTGAATATTAGTGAAGAACAAAAGCTCTCTTTTAGATTCTTAGTTCAATTTCAGTGTTATCCCTTTACAACTGTGTGATGCTGGAGATACATTTTTTCTCTCTGTGCCTCACTTTCTAGTCTGTAAAGGGGTGATGGTTGTTCTCACAACACAGGTCTACTATACCAGTTAATACCTGCAAAGCGTTCCTGTCTATGCCTCAGGTCCTTATAAGTTGATCCCATTGTTCTTAGGTGCTTCCATACCTCTCTGGAGAGAAGATGGAATCCAAGGTAACCATATTACCTCAAGGTTAATTTTACCTTGAAATTAGCAGACTGCTCAAGTATGTACTCTCAGTTTTCCAAATGTTAAAGCTTGTTAAACAAATTGTCTTCACCTATGTGGTTCTATAACAAACTGATATAGACTGTGTGGTTTACAAAGAATAATAAAAATCTATTATTCCTCAGAGCCCTGAGACATCAGCAGATTGATTATGTAGTGATGTCAAGTTCTGGTTCATAACAGGTCTGTCCTTGCTTTGTCCACATGGGAAAGGAGACAAGTGTGCATTGTGGGTCTGATTTATGAGATTGTTAATCTCTCATCCATTATCTAAACACATCAAAATACCCCACATCCCACCATATCACATGGGTGATAGGATTTCAACATGCAAACTGTAGGGAAGGCAAAGCACAAATGTCCCATATGTAACACACATTGATGGACGCCAGTTTCATGGCTTTGTGTCCCTTTCTTTTTCAGAATCAAATCATGAGCTTCCCATGGTAAGCAGTCTAACAGATAATACAAGCTAAGGTTCCTTGGTGGGGTGACCTGCAAGAGCAAGTACCCTACCTCAAAGGTGTGAAAAGTTTCTATCACAGCGTCCAGATAGAGTTGTTCATGATTGGCATAGTATTGTAATGAAGCATAGATGTCTGAATAATAAATTCATCAAAAAAAAAAAATCTGCGGGTGAATCCTGGTAATGATAGGTGCCAATTCTACAACTTAGATTGTTGTCACTTGTATAGTGACCTGACAGGTTTATAGTTTATGGCCACAATACACTTCTGCAAAGCATGATGAAGGCTGAGGCTATGGATTGATGGTTAAAGTATTTATTACGCAAATATCAAGTGTGTGAGGACCTGAGTTTAGATACCCAGAACCCACATAAATGTCACTAGGTGGGGGGGGGGTGATGGTGGTGGTAATGGTGCTAGGTGGGGTTGATGGCCTGCCTGAAATTCTAGTGCTGTGACAGAATAGACAGAATACTCCTGGGCAAAGTGGCTAGCTAGGTCAGCCCTTTCTGTGCTCCAATGTGAAGACCCTTTCCCATGAATAAAGTAGAGAGTGATTGAGGAAGATTTTCAAAGTCAATCTCAGCCTTGAATGCAAATCCAGAGCACAAGTGCATGCACATACATGAACACACATGCAAACATTCGTGAACTCCACAACATACATGAAAAGGAAAATAAACAATTAATTAATTAATGAAAGCCTGAGGAGAACTGAGTCATGCACTAGCCAGGATGCTGGTTCATCCAAACAACTCTAAAAACTAGGTTAATCAAACTGGGATGCCATCCAGAAGATTGGCCTGAAGCCATGGAACAATAGATGCTTACAGTTGCCATATCTAACGACAGACACCTTTAGTGGCATTGCCACAAAGTGAAGTGTGTGTGTGTGTGTGTGTGTGTGTGTGTGTGTGTGTATACACACACACACACACACACACACACACATAATAACTCTGTTAGTTCTTACTAACAATAATCAAGACTAAGTCCTATCAATTTATTTAGTCAGCTTTAGCACAATTAGTGGGCGAGTATCTCTAATCTATTTTTTTATATTCTTAACTGGGTAATACCCAGCTCCAAACCTCAACTTACTTGCTGTTTGAGTCTCTCCTGGGCTGCATTTTTGCTACATCAGCCTGTCCTCAGGATGCAGTTTTCTTGAACACATGCTCATGATCCATCTTCTTTCATGGCAGCCTCCTCCTCTTTCTGTCCTTCCCTCCTTCCTTCCCTGCTCTTCCTCCTCCTCCTCCTCCTTTTCCTCCTCCTCCTCCTCCTCCTCCTCCTTTTTCTTCTTTTCCTCTCCCCTTCCCTCCTCCCTCCCCCTCCCTGCAACCCATAGTCCAGTAACCAAAGCCTTGCTTACTTATACTTACCCCAGTATTTGGCTGTAGCCACTTTTCTTTAATCAATAGCTTTAAATTTGGAAGCAAGTTTCATACAACAAAGGCTGATGTGCATGAAAATTCACTCACTGGGAGGCAACCAGATTTTGGGTTCAGAATTTAGCTTTTGTATACACAGCAGCACCAGAGCAAGCCCCAACCGTGAAGATATTTGCTATAAAATAAGACATGCTGTGGAATGACAGTTTACAACGCCTTTGCCTTTATAGGTTGTATCATTAACATGTTGCATATCAGTCCAATTGGATTGGTTTCAGTTTCAGCCTCCTAATCTCTTAGCTATTGTTAAAAGTTGTGACTTCCCAAAAGTAAATCTGAAATTCCTGTGGCTTTTGGTAAACATATTAAGATCCATAAAAATAAGTAAATTAACAGATTCTCTTAATGGTTTGGCTCAGTCACTGCAAGTGTGTGGTTTAGTTTAGAACTTTCTTTCCGCACTGGACCAGGACCTGAGAGACCACACTGGATGGTGGTTCATTTGGTGCAGCTTGTCCTCTATTTGCTAAAGTAGAAATATTTTTGGTGTGTGCCACAGAAAAGAGGCCCTCTGAAGTTCCAAGTTATTAATATTTTACAAAAATCCTTTCAAGGAACCTAAAAAAGTCTCTCCGTGTCTGAGTCATGAAAAAAATGGCTTTTATCCAATTCAAGTGTATGCATGTCTTGAGCCTTCCAAATGTCCCCTCCTCACAGAACTCCCTGGCTGCCTCCTCAGTAGAGATGGGACTTACTCTATCTCATGCCCCTTCTTGAATATGTCTTATGAAAGTTGATTGGGAATCGGGGAGGGGGAGATCAGTGCTCACTCAAGACACGTTCTGTTCCTTAAGAACATCTTTACTTGACAGCCAGCAGAGTTGGGCGGCCTGGGGCACAGCCAAGAAGAGAGATAAGAGCCTAGCATAACTGTCCTCTGAGAGGCTTGACTAGCAGCTGACCGAAACAGATGCAGAGACCCACAGCCGAACATTACTCTGAGCGCTGGAAGTCTTGTGGAATAGTTGGGGAAAGGATTAAGGAACCCAAAGGGGACAGGGACCCCACAAGAAGACCAACAGAGTCAATTAACCCGAACCCTCAGGAGCTTCCCCAGACCAAACCACCAACCAAGTAGTACACACAACTTGGTCTTCATGCGGGTTCCCCAGCAACTGGAATGGGGACTTACTCAGACTCTGCTGCCTGCCTGTGGATCCTGCTCCCCGAACTGGGCTGTCTTGTCTGGTCTTAGTGGGGCAGAATGTAACTAGTCCTGAAGTGATTTCAGGTGCCAGGATGGATTGGTTTCCTGGAAGGGTCCTCCCCCTTCTCAGAGGAGAAGGGGGGAGGGACCATGTGAGGGGTGCCTGTGAGAAGCGAGGGGGGGGGGCTTCAATCGGATGTCAAGTGAATAAATAAATAAATGGACAAAAAGAACATTTTTGCCCACCCCAAAGGTTTAAGCCAGAACTGCTTAGTGCATCAAATATGAGTTCTCCATGTGAAAACTGCTAAGGAAAATATGAGTGAAAACACCCTATTAACAAATCTAGCTTTAAGTGGGGGGCTCCTATTTCAAGTGAAGTTATCATTACACCGTACTCTTCCTATGTTACATAAAATATATTTTCTATGATAAATATTTAACAGTATAAAAGATGCCTTCAAATATATTTCATGTTGGTCATTTCCCTTTTAGTGTTTTTTTTTAATTTAAAAATACATTTTGCTTGTGTTTTATATTTTATTTAGTAAAGGCCTTTCACATTACACAAGGACACTGATTATAAATTGTCTGATATTTATTTGCAGAACACTGTGCCTGAAGATCCCAACATTACTGATGGTGTGAGCATAATTTCAGGATTTCAATGTTAACATTAGCTTTGTGCTCTTTACACAATAAGCCTTGCCAAACTCTGCACTTAGCATGGCCCTTTCTTTTATTTAAATCAATTATAACTAACGCTTTTCTCATCTACAAGAAGAAACTTTTCTGATTAAGTAAAAGTTAATTGGAATTTATTAATTAAACAGCTTTTGTATCTTAATCCTTTCAAGTTTCTAATATGCTTCATGTGTATGTGTGTTCATGTGTGTATGTGTTGTGAGTGTGGTGTGTGGTGTGAGTGTGGTGTGGTGTGTGTGTGTGTGTGTGTGTGTGTGTGTGTATGAGAGATGGGGGAGAGGGAGAGAGAGAATATTCTTATGCCTGTCGAGGCCACAGGTCAATTTTAGGTGTTTTCTTTAGCTGTTCTCCATCTTCCTTGCTGAGAAACAATCTCTCATTGAATCTGAGCTTACTAGTTTGACGATCAGCTTCCAGGGATCCCTCACTCCATTTACCTAGATCTGGGATTCCAGGCTTTTTATGTGGATGCTAGGAATCTGAACTCAGCACCTCATGTTTGCATAGCAGGACTTTACCAATGGAGACATCTTCTAACCCAGAATTATAATATTCTTTTAATAGCTCTACAACATGTAATTGAAGAAACAGTTTATGGAAATTGTTAGTTTGTGTTTTGTTAATTTATAGTCATATACATCACTATATATGCAAATACCCACTGAATTATCACTATAATTAAGGTAATGAGTATATCCAATATTTCAATAAGTTTCATATTTATTTATTTTTGTAGATATATACCATTTTAATTTTGTGCTTTGAAGCTCTAGTGGGCTCATTCAGGATTTCTGTGTTTCTTTGGTGAATTGATTCTTTATTATTACAAAATAATTTTATACAAGATATTAGTTCAAAAATCCATTTTTTCCTGCTCTTAACTATGAGCATCCAAGCCTTGTTTTGGTTGGTGTTAACATGGAAAATCTTTTCTTTTGTCCTCCTTCTTCAACACATTTGTTCTCTTACATATAGTTAGATCTGGAATGGTTTGGCAATCTGAACTGAGATATTTGCACCATTTATATTTAATACAATCATTGACAGAGTTGAGGTGAAAATTTTCATCTTGACTCTTGATTTGCAGCTGACTCATCTGTTGTTTTTCTATCCCCATGTTTTCTTACTTTGGATTAATTTACTGTATTTTATAATCAAGTTTATCCGTGTGTGGTAGCAGAGAATGTTCTAAGAAAGGCAGATGCAACCATGCTCCTATATCATTATGAATATAAAACTCTTTCTTCCATTTAATATCTGATAGTACATCCTGCCTATGTGATGTGATTTAGATTAGCAGAATCACTCTTAATTTTTTTCTCCACTGCTCTTCCTTGTACCTACCTGCACAATACATATCTAACTCTGTCCTGAAATATCATCACCTTAATGAACATAGATTTAGAAGTCTTGCGTATTTAGGCCACAAGCTTACATTATATTTCTTAAAGTTGTTCTAACAATGCATTATAAATAGGGTTACTTTAATCAACAGAAATTTAGTCTTTCATAGCTCAGAAAGTCAAGAGGTAGAGTGAACAAGGTGGGAAATTTAAATCAGGAAGCCCCAGGGACACCCAAGGTCACCCAAATCATTGGTTTGTGGCTGTGGATCTCCTTTTCCTGCTTCTGTCTTCATATGGCCATCTCCCCTCTTAGGGTCTCTGCTCTTCAAGCCTCCAAGTCTCACTATCCTTAGCAATTCTAGTTACTGAATTTAGAACCCATGCCTTCAAGCCGAGGATGACATCATCTGTCTCAGTCAGGGTTTCTATTGCTGCAATGAAATACCATAAAACCAAAAGCATGTTGGGGAGGAGAGAATTTATTTTGCTTTCACTTCCACATTGCTGTTCATCATCAAAGGAAGTCAGGGCATGATCTTAAGCAGGGCAAAAACTTGGAAGCAGGAGCTGATGACGACGCATAGGCTATGGATGCAGCTTACTAGCTTGCTCCTTATGGCTTGCTTAGTCTGTTTTCTTATAGACTCCAGGACCATCAACCCAGGAGTAGCCCAGCCCACAATGTACTGGGCCCTCCAGCATCAATCACCAATTAAAATGTTCTACAGTTCTACCTTATGATGGTATTTTCTCAATTGAGATTTCGTCCCCTCAGATGATTATAGCTTCTGTCAAGTTGATGTACAGCTAATCAACATACCATCTTAACTTGATTTCATTTGCAAAGGTCTATTTCCAAACAAACTGGAATTTCCATGTGTGGAATTTGGGTTGTGACTCATCTTGCAGGGGATGTGAGTCATCCACAGCAGTGCTGGAGTATTTACTGAGCTACACTGACTAGCCAGAGATATTTATTGCTGCCATTTGAAGCTTGTGTTTGTCTCATGTACTACTGCAGATAAACTTCCCAGAGATTTATTACCCACCTCAGCCTCTACAGGCCAGTCATCCAAGTATAGCTTCCCTCTGTCTTCTGATTAGGGTCTACCAACCTGCAGTTAGCCA
Source organism: Montemys delectorum (assembly GCA_019843815.1). Taxonomy (NCBI): domain Eukaryota; kingdom Metazoa; phylum Chordata; class Mammalia; order Rodentia; family Muridae; genus Montemys; species Montemys delectorum. The sequence continues at coordinate 17,412 of JADRCD010205636.1, read as the reverse complement.
GGCTGCATCTTCTCCTGGAGGCTCTTCTGTGGAAGAACCTGTTCTTGAGCTCATTCAGGTAAATGCAGAATTCTTCTCTTTGAGAATTTTGGCATTGAGGACACAGTTCTCGCTGTTACTTGTGGTTTAGCTCAGCTGTTAGAAGTTGCTCTTAGCATCCGCAGGCTATATGCAACCCCTGAAACCCATCCTCAGCCCCTTATCAAGTAGACTTCCTCAACACACTTGTTTGTTCCAAGTCAATATCTTCAGAAAACTTCCTATAGACAGGCAGAGTCATACAACACACAGACTTCTCTCAGATGCTGGGTGCTGTGACAACTGCCATAGTCTGCTGCCAAGAAGAAGACTGAACTATCAGCCGGAAGAAGGAATTACCCAGAGGCCTGTACAATAAGTAAGAGGCCTGGATCAATGGCGTCACTTTAGGGTGTGTGTATAACTCCTCTTTTATCCCTTGGGAGATGAGAGGCTGAGGCCTGTGCTCATTTGGCTTAAGTACACCTGAATTAATAGCCTCCTGAGTCTAAAGCAATCAAGTTTAGAGCTTTAGTGTCCCTTTTCTATAAGGCAAGTTTGGAGCCATTCATTAACTCTACCCATACATTTATCAAGAACAAACAAACAAACAAAAAATCTCAACTGCCTTTGCTGAGCTTGGTGACTCTTGAAGACAGGTTTGTTTAATCAATTCAAGGTGGCTGGAAATTCCACCCAAAACACAAGTCCCTCCCACTCCCTCTGCATGGAGGAACTGGAACCTCTACTCCTCCAAGGCTTTTCTTAGCACATATTTTTTCATCTGGTCTTGCTCATCTGAAGTTCTCATCACTTGCTTGATCTTTGACTGTCTCTTCTGTAAGGACAGAGCTTTGATCTTCATTTCAGCCTTGTTTGGGAGACTTTACTTCATAGAACCTTCTTCTCACCACAGAGTTCCTTCCCTCTCCTACATCCTTTCCCTCCATCTGCTCCATCCTGCTCAGGATACATCCAACTCCAGCCCTAATGCAATGGTGATGCATGTATTCACATATGTGAGCATGCCACCTGCTTGCATGTGCCTCGTGCTTGCATGTGTATGTGCTTTGCTTTTTCCCATGCTCCCTTTCTGCTGTCTTTATCTCATCTCAGTACTGAGATCTGTTATGGACCCACCCTTCCCTACATCACATCAGAACACTACAGCTAACACTAACCAGAGGTCAAGGACTGAAAAAGAATAAAACGGGGTGAGGGATCCCAAACATCTATGCCTTTCATGGGACTCCCTTATACTATGGGAGTTTATCTTTATTATATTTCAGTTTCTGGTACCTGTCCTGTACAGACAGATACCCAGGTGCCACCTGGATTCCCCAAAGGCTAAAAAGCAGATGATGTCACTTCTGATTTCATTGTCATCTGGAAAATGGAAGCAATAGGGACATCCTATCCAGATAACTGAAAAGATTCAGTAAAAGCCTATGCCAGGCTCTCACAATCAGGCCTGGGGGCATCTTAATGATTGTTAATAGTTAACCACTTAGGACAAGCCTCCTGGAGAGGCTTGAGAGCTATCTCTGACCACTAGTGTGGCCTTTCCTGCAGAGGCTGGGCTTCCCTCTGCCTCTCCTCTGGACCTGCTGCATAAATAAACTGGCAGACTCCTATAGCCCCACCCTTCCTAAGTGGAGGCAGTGAACCTGTCTGCAGGGTCCGCTGCACTGTGTGAATTGTCACAACCTTCCCCAGCACAACCTGACCTGGCCCCTCCCTGTGTTTTATGTTAACATTTACTCCACCTCAGGAAGACTTTCCTGGGAAATGTGGGTTAGAGAGAGTTGGAGGAATGTGTCACCAGGGACCTCTTTGGTTACAGAACTTGAGTGATATAAGCAAGGCAGGAAATACATCTGCTCCATAGCCTTGGGCTGCCCCGGTGGGTACATAGCTCTCCACCTCCAGGGAAGTTTGCATCCACCAGCATCCTTTATCACAGCCATCTACCCCTGATCACTCAGGTACTTCTCGACAGCTAACACTGATGCTGACCAGGGATGAGCTGCTTGATCCAGCTGCTCCTGAGGAGGTTAGGAACCCCCTTCTCTTTCTGCCCCCATTATACCCAAGAGTGATGGAGACAATGAGGTCTTTCTTGTTAAGAATCTGGCAACTTGGTAATAAATGTCATTTCCATGTGCTGAGCTGTAGCCGGGAAGCATAGACCACGGCTTTCTAAGGCTTTACTAATTTGGAGCCCATACTGGTTACCAACACAACCCTTTTGCCTGTGTCCATCTCTGGCTTGTCAGGAAGGTCCCTGAGTTAGCTAGCTCCCCTTTTCTATTGGAGGCAGCTGTGTGTGTGCTCATCCACCCTTTCCCTTGCTAGAATGTAGGCCAGAGAAGGGGAGCTAGCTAATTCAAGCAGTGAGTTGTGATTTAGGTTAGAAAGTCCCAGCAGAAGGGTGGGATTCCACTTTGACTTGAGGGTCAGAGAACAGATTTGCCAACAAGTAGTACGGGTAGATTTGGATTTATGAAGTGTACTGACATTTGCCTCCTACTCTGGACTCGGAAGACAGCTGTCTGTCCCTCTCCCTTATGCCTCCAGGCATGTGCTGTAGCTCTTCACAGGCCTGGAAGAAGGAAGTGGGATGGAGTTAGAGAATCACTGGGTCTTTCCCCTTTTCCCTTTGCTTCCCGTGGAAAATGTTTGGAAAGGATAGAAGGGCACAACCCGAGGAGAAATCAGCTATCTCAGATATCCTCACTAAAATTGTCTTGTCTAAATACTGGTTACATCCATAACATATATTATCTCTCTCTTTTTTTTTTTTAAAAAAAGGAAGATATGCATTCTTCTTTTTTTAACTTTTGAAGTTTCTAAACAACTTAATATTTTAAAGCCAGCAAAAGCAATCTGATCCTTTCTCATCCCCTGAGCTCAGATCCCAGAATTCGATGTGAGTAGCCAGGGGCATAAACAAAGGATCCAGACTGGCAATTAAATGCCAAATACGATGCACGAAGTCTTTGCTAATTTTCTACATTTCAATTGAGTCTAATATGGGAATTCAAAGTAATTTTTGGCCTTGGCTGCCCCAACTTCCTTGAGGACCAGATTTCCCAAACATTCATCTAGTCCATTGCTCACACCCTCATTGCTTGGGCTCTTCCAATTCTATCAACTCTGAAAATAAAGAGCAGGCCTAGATAGACTATCCCCGTAGTGAGAAACCGGGGAGCGTTCAGCAAGAGAAACCAGGAGCATTCGGCCTCACGGTGGCATGTAGGCTTGCACAGCTCACACACAGCACCTCCTTGAAACTGGAAGCAAAGAGAAAGGGAATCCAGTCCTTCTAGGACAGCTGTTGGCCTCCACTGACAGTCCATTCATCAGTCTCACTGGCCTTGACATCTGGGTGTTAAGCAGTCTACCGCTGGTATTCTGTAGGAGACACAGTACCATCTGGTCTGTCTTGCTGACTCATATCCACGCTACCATGGTCTCCTCCCTGACACCCTGGTCTCAGCGACAGGCTGCTGAAGCAAGCAATCTCTTCAGCTCTGTGTTTACCTCTTTCTGACTTGCCTGTCACCCCAGAGCAGATAGCACCAGACATTTCAGTACATTAACTGGTGTTCCTCAACTGTGTTTGGAGGGAGAAAGTAAATCCTCTAGTATTGTATGGCACATTGGGCTGGGCTCCAGGGTCAGTCCAAGCCAGTTATAATTTCACAAGTCCCATCTTATCCTCAGGGGTTACATCAAATCCCAGAGGGATTCTTGGTACCACGGACCATGGCAAACACTAGATATACTATGTGTCTTGCTATATCTGTACATTTATAGCAAAGCTTAATGTATTAGTTAGACACAAGAGATTAAAAACCATTACAATTAAGATAGAACAATTTTACCAACACAATATAATAAATGGTACATGAATATAGATTTTTGCCCCCTCTTGACAGCTCTGAGCAGCTAGCATACGCTGTGTGGATATATTAGAAACGGAAAATATGTTGCATTCAGGGTAATGTGGGCAGGGAAGTGTAAGATTGTAAATGGCTCTTTAGAAGCATAGAATTAGTTTTAGGATTTTTCTGTTAATATTTTCCTGGGCTTCCCCTGCCATCTGGGCCCTTGATAGCTCTGGGACATCACCTGATCAGAATGTGGAGGTGATATAACTAAACAGGTCTGGTGTTCCTTTTTCCAATGAGCTAAGAGAATGAGAGCTCTCTGGTCCAGGAAGGTCAACTCTGTGCACTCTTGTTAAATGGTGCCTGGTCAAATGCATCTCATCCTGCAGGAAGGAAAGTGGCAGCAACCTCTACTTAAATGCTGGCGGCCATGCAACGGCAAAGTCATCTCCTGAAGGAGGGCCTAATTGATGACTGCCTGAAAGACCAAGGATTGCTGACGCAGACAATGCCAGCCAATCAGGAACTGCCGTTTAGTAGCAATGCTTTCTTGGGACCAATGGAGTGTGGGTGGAGGTTATTAAAGGAGCATTTCTCATCTGCTTCCAGTGCCACCTGAGCTCCAACCCCCACGGGCAGGTAGGGTCAGGCATCAAGTAGTCCCAGGGCACAGGCAGCAACACCCCAGCCTCACACTATGAAGGAAATAGTTTGACCTGGGCAGAGGTGGGAGAGAAAAGGGCAAGTTGGAAGAGGTCTGGAGAAGTTTAGAAGACCTTATGAGTTCTGGAAAACCTCTGCAGAATGATTCTGATCAGTTTACAAGCTAGAAATCTAATAAAGACTGTATTTATAGCAAGCAGCAGGGGACACACTTCTGTAGATTGGTTTCAGGAACTTCACAAGTCCTGGTCCATTTTGGATGTCAAAGAACTTTCAACTTTCATTTGCTAAGGATAGAGGGAGATGCTCAGTAAGGAGACATTAAAAGGCGGCTCTAGTCAATAGTTGCCAGCTCCTTTTTCTGGGGTAGATGCTAATCTAAGCTTACATATTGTTTACCCTAGGTTCCTACTAATCTTTGTGGACAGCTCCTTAGAAGCATCAGTTTATGAAAGAGAAAAATCAAGATACAGAATAGCCATACGTTGCCATAGTTTTCCAAGGAGTATGGGATGGGATCTAATCTCAACCTGTCTATTTTGGCCCCAGAGCATTCAGTGGATGCCCTACCCTTCCTGATAGATGACAGGTGCATAGTCACAGGGCACATCAAAGTTGAGGCTTTCAAAACCAAGCACATTCCATTCACAAGGCCCTCTGAGCAGCTACCACATGTTAGGCAGTGCAAGCTGTCTTTGCCTTTCTCGTCTGCAATGACCACAATAAAAACCCTTCCATTTCTTTCTAACCTAATTATTAGCAGAGAAGGTGTATGAAGCAAGTAGTAACGTTTCTATAAGGGCTGGTCATTTGCAGAGGGGAACAAGGGCATTTTAGTTAGAATATCTGAGATAGCTGGTTTCTCAGATTGCACCTCTTCATTCTTTCTTCCATGAGAAGATGTTATCTTTGCTTTCTTTGGTCAGCCCACCTCTTTCATATTGCCAGATGGAGTTGCTTAGGGCTCATCTCTAAGCCCTGGCAGCATGTCCAGCCAAAAGTAACCTGTCTGCATGTCTGGCTCTGGAGATCTCATATGTCCTCCTCATCAATGCCATGTATCAGTTGTCATCATTTAGTATAAACGGCGCCTTGAGCAGGTCACATTTCGGTGTTTATCAGAATGGGCACTGAGGTATGATCTTGCTACTTTTGTGTTCCTGGCTGTGTGCTATCACTGTAGGAATCTTCCAGAAAGTCTTGACGATTTCCCAGAACTTTCATTATGCCTTTGTTTGCATAGTAAGTTCTAGCCACTCAGTCTTTCTCTTCAAAATCTCCTCATGCCTTTGCCTGAATCACTGTTTTGAATAATTTCCTCTGCTCTCTCCTACACCCCACCCATGCCTCCTTGACTCTAGTTCTGTTCTGTGTGCCCCCTAGGATGTTCTCTAGTGTTCTCCGCCTCCTTGTTCTTCCATCGGTCATACTGTGATCATTGCCAACTTCCAGGACTGTCATTGCACCTCACTCCATTGCTCCATAACTCAAAGTCACCTCTGCTTTTTCTTACGGCTTCCTTGGAGGCTTTTTAACACTTCAAACTCTGTCCTTATTACAAACATGCTTGATGATTTATGTCTTCATTGTTTGTACTTTGTTTGAGTGTAGAGCATAGAAGTAGAGACAAGCATGTGTTCTGTGGTAAAGGACTTCAGAGTTGGAGAAGGGCCTGCTTGTCACAGTGCTGAATGTTCCTCATGCTCAGAATCTCATACTGTATCGAGGGCTGATGGAGGACAGAATAACTCTATTCTTTGGTGTCTATCTTCCTAGCCTGGCAGGCCTGAGCTCTATGAGTAGCTGAGTAAGCCAGTAAGACAGTGTCCTTCCATGAGTTCTGCTTCCATTCCTGCCTCTAGGTTTCAACCTTGTGTTCCTGCTTTGGCTTCTCCCTGTGAAAGACTATAACCTACAAGCCAAATAAACTCTTCCATTACAAAGTTGCTTTTGTTAAAATGTTTTATCACAAGAACAGAAAACAAACTGGGAGAGCCACTCCATGGAAAATAACTGTTGAGGGCTGTTTTTCTTTAAAGGTTTCGGAATGTCTTCTCCTGCCCAGCACATCCATAAGATCTGGTCATTTTAACAGGGGCCAGGCAGACAGCTCCATCTCAACACTGCATTTTTCAGTTCCATGAGTCTACTGTGGCCAATGAAAGTCTCTTTTTACTTGTTTGGTTTTAGGCGGATGCTCAAATGTATGTCATTCCCTCTCTCTAAGGCACCAGGCCTTTCCTGAGCCTCCCTCCCGCCTACTCTTACCATTTGTATAACTACCTCTTTTATATTCTTTCTAGCTTTAAGAATACCATGGGGGAGAAATTCCTAGGACTACTCACCATCCAGATTTCTAGTGGCCAGGCCACAGCAGCCTGTGTGTCCACTCTGTCGTGCAGTTTCTCCACTGGTGAGGTAGGACCAGAGTCTCATGTCTCCTGAGCTTTGCATATGTCACATTCGTTGATGACCAGATAGCTCAAGAGCTGCCTGAGTGAGAGCAATTACATCTTGGAAATTGGCAAGCAAATGTACACATAGCCTGGTTTTCTAGTGTGTGTGTGTGTGTGTGTGTGTGTGTGTGTGTGTGTGTATGTGTGTATGTGTTTAAATTTCTCTATGTTATAAAAACAGCATTTACCAATTGTCACTGAAATGAATTGGTAGCTATTTTTCTTTTTGTTGCTACTTCATAACTTAGCTACTGTTAGGAACCATAATGAAAATATTTGACATGCAGGATATCTGATATGTGAGCCCCCCCCCCAAGGGGTTGTGATGCATAGGTTGATAATTGGGAACTACAGCTTTGATCCCATGCTCAGCCTCTTGGTGACATCATACAAAATGGCATCAGTCTGTTTCTTCTAGTAGAGACAATGTAGCTGTTTCTTTGAGTCCTTATGAACCAGCTGAGGTTCCTCATTCTTGCTTTCAGGGAAAGGGCACTCAGGCAGTGCCCAGAAATCACCTGGATGATCACCTCCACTCACTGCTTGCCTTCAGTACCATGTTTTCTTCTGTCGCAAGAAGCAGATGAGCCTGGCGAAGAGGAAGAAAAGTCAATGGCACGATTAACTTTTTTTTTTTTTTTTTTTAAGGACAAAGGAAGTCAATAGATATTGAAAATAGGGCTGCTTCTGTCCCAGGGCTCAGCAGCTTCTAGTTCATTTCCACGTCATGCTGGCGGTAATGGGAAGTGACAGCTGATGAAAGCTGCTATTCATGGTCATCTGAAACAGCTTTTCCTCCCAGATGAAATTCGGTGTGGCATGAGTCTAAACACACAGACCAGAGGCTGGGCAAAGCAATTCCCCAGATCCCCAAGGGCTGGCAGAGGCGACTTTGTTTGTGAAGGGGGCTTCCTGCAGGGGCATCAAAGAGACTCAATGTAAACAATGGGGGTCTTTATACCCCTCCTACGCTTAGGCCTGAGATGGTGGTCCTGGCCCCAGACTCTGTCCAGCTAAGACCCTCCTCTTTGTTTATAATCAGCCACAGGCACTGGGGGTGACTTTGAGGTTTCATGACTACTATTTTCTACTATAATGGACAAAGCCCAGATTTATTCTCATGCCTTGTAGGTCAACTGTTCCCCTGTAGGTATAATGTTGGGTGGGCAGCATGATGCATGGGCGGCTTCAGGTTTGCAATGACTGCTCTCTCTCTTCATCTAGAAGAAACACGAGTGTATGTGAGTCTTAGCAAAAGGGACATTTGTACTGCGTTCAGAAATAGGCAGTCCTGGCAGCCCGCGCAACTGATCTCCATGAGCTGGAAGCATGTACGGTGGAATGAGACTCCAAAGCTTTTCTATTTCTTCTCATCTGACCCTGACATCATGTCACAGACATATGGCTTCGATCGGAACAAAGCTGGTGGTTTGTCATCAGCTTCAGAGTTATGGGCTTAGTCACTTGGGTAGCCAGTAGTTCACTTGGCACAACCACCTCTGAAAGAGCCAACACAAACTGCATGAGGGTTGGCACTGGGCAGAGGGACAAGAGAAGAATATGAGACTAAAGAAAATCTAACTCTTTCTGATGGCTCCTTGCCTCTATTTAGACCCTAAATAGTGGTTCTTAAGTTTCTTATTGCTGCGACCCTTTAACACAGTTCCTCGTGTTGTGATGACCCACCCCCCCTCCAACCATGAAATTATTTCCGTGGTACTTCGTAACTATAATTTTGCTACTACTACAAATTTTAATATAAATATTTAATGTGCAGGATATCTGATAATGTGACATCCAGAGGGGTCATGACCCACAGTTTGAGAACCACTGATTGTAGAGTCTTGCTACCTCAAGGTCTGTATGGTTTCCCTCTGATCCTGATGCTGACCTAGTGGAAATGTGCCTGTAGACCCTCAGGAAAAGAGATGAAACCTATTCTACGCCATGCTGGATGATTATGGCCCCTGAGTCAGGACAACTGAGCTAAAGGTCAAGCTCCCATCTGAGTTTCTGGATGCCCTTGCCACGCACATATATACCTCTTAGATTCTCCAGAAACAAAGTATAAACTAAGCTGTCTACACACTTCTGCAGGAAATGGGAATCTGTTTCCCACAACTGATCTTACTTCCTCTGTTGTGATCCTATGCTACTGGGTGGTAGAAAATGAAATCTGTGTGTGTGTGTGTGTGTGTGTGTGTGTGTGTGTGTGTGTGTGTCCGTCCGTCTATCTATCTATCTATCTATCTATCTATCTATCTATCTATCTATCTACTTACCTACCTATCTGTCTATCATCTTTAGAAGCCTAAAATAATGACAGAAAGAATTCAGTATGTAATTGAATGTGTGAATTATACATGCCAAGGAAGGTCTACATGTACACCTGGGAGCTTGTGTATGAGTGTGCATTAGGGAGGATGTCTGGTCCTAGACTATGCTGGTTAGTACTGGCACTAATTGAACTCCTGTTTCAATCCTTTCTCCAGTTCCTTGAGCATCCTGCTTATTGCTTCAATTTACTTGTCCCATACACAGGTCCCTTCAAATATGGTCGTTGGATCTCTTGTGTTGGTGTGAGTGAAGGTATGGAGTAAAGACTCAGCCATCTTGTGTAACTTGTAAGCCCTTGATTCTGAGGCCTTGGGATTTGAATGGAAGCCGTTTGAACTCTACCCCTTCCTCACTGTCCTCCAGTCAATGAGCAGGCTTTTGTCTTCTGCTCATTACTATCCAACTGCTGCTGTTATGTCATCAGATCTAAGAACCAGGGAACGGGAAATGGGCGGTATGAGTCTATAGTTTCTTTCTGTCTGAAATCCCTTTACTCCTACCAGACACTGAAATCCAGTGTTATAGGGTAGACTGGCTTTTAGTCCTCCTCTCATTCCCATGTTTATGAAAATATTTTCTAAGCCTTATTTGCCCTGAATGTTGTAAGTCTAAAGCCTCCATGATTTTGAAATTTTATTCCCACAAGTCTTTGTTCTAGCCAGGACTTCAAACCCTATTTTCTGAAGTTGAGCTTAGCTGTGAACATATTGTAATTCCAGCACTTAGGAAGCTGAGGAAGAAGGGCTGCCATAAAGGGCAGCCTGGGCTACACAGTGAGTCCCATGCCTCCTCCTCCTCCTCCCTCCTCCTCTTTCCTCCTCCCTCCTCCCTCCTCCTCCTCCTCCTCCTCCTCCTCCTCCTCCTCCTCCTCCTCCTCCTCCTCTTCCTCCTTCCCCCTCCTCCTCCTCCTTCTTCTTCTTCTCCTCCCTCCTCCTCCTCCTTCTTCTTCTTCCCCCTCCTCCTCCTTGATTTTTCCTCCTCCTTCCTCCTCCTCCATCTCCTCCTCCTTCTTTATCTTCTTCTCTGACTGATGAAATGTTTTCCTGTCCTAAGATATGAGAGTAGAATGTTCTGGCTGCTTGTTTCAAGGGAAGCATCAAAATTGGCCAGAAAACAAGTAAGGGGGGGAACATTTGGCTTGTACTTGAAAGTTCTTCTGAGTGTGATTTTGCTCACCTGCTGTTTTTGGTCAGATGAGTCAACAAATTTTTCCACATCTGCTGAGTGTCCTATGAATATCACTCTAACTCTTGCTCCTCTCACCCCGTCTCCCTCCCCTTCTCCCTCTTTCCACATGGCCATGGCCACCCTCTGCTTCTCTGTTCTCTCTCTCTCTCTCTCTCTCTCTCTCTCTCTCTCTCTCTCTCTGCATTTCTACAATAAACACCTTAAAACAAAAACAAAAACAAAACAAAACAAAACAAAAAGTCTTAAGAGAGGCCTCCTGACTTGTATAATTTATTCTCTTATAGTAAATAGGACCTGAAAAAGTAGGATCCTGCCAAAACTTTGAACAGGAAACAAATGGGCTCTTCATTTGCAATTTTTCTCAAAACAGGAGAACATGCCCCAAAGCACTCTCTCTGTAAGAATATCCACAAAGGGTCTCCTCCGTATGTAGCTGTGTGGAGCTGACTGGGAGCTGGCTTCCACCCTAGAAACAACTTCCATTTCCCAGACAGCATGGATTTCAGGACATCCCACCTGGGGGGAGGGATTGGAAATGAGGGTGCTGGTGCCAGACTGCCTTTTTTCTCAGAGTTTGGAAATGGGTTCGCAGAAAAACACAGTATTTGCCCTTTGTATTAAAGCCCTTACATATCTTGTCTTAGTGTGGCTATTTGTCCTTGTGAGTGTTTCCATCAAGTTTTTGATGAGAAACCAAAGGATTCAGAGGCTAGCCCAGCTCCTGGCTTTGTCCAGAAGTGCCCTCCCAATATGAGCTTTGTTTTAGAACAAAAGTAATATCTCAACAGTGCTATCTGTTGAGAGATGTGTGTGTGTGTGTGGGGGGGGGATATATGCACATCTGGACATAATACACTTTAATGCCAGGAATATCACTGTTTTTGATCCTCCCAGAGTGTCTCCAACTCTACTTAATGTTCATCATCAGACAGCCTCAGTTAAAATGAAATATTTGATTAACAAATATCTTGTTTAAATATAGTTCAGAAAAACACAGACCACAAACACATTGATATTGTTACATAAATCAATTTCAGTAAAATACCTTCGATTATTACAGACCAATCAACATGAGAGACAATCCTGAAGCCACAGAGCTACTTATCTAAAATTTGCAACAAGTTAAGGCACCATTCCGACTTCCATTAAAATCGCTTTTCCATCTTATGAGTTTAACCAATTTTCTGGCAGCAGGGCTGTCAGGCCCAATTTAAGGGAGTGTTCCTGGCTCAGCAAATGTTTTCATTTCTAAATGTGTATGTGTGTGTGTGTGTGTGTGTGTGTGTGTGTGTGTGTACATTTTCACATACATGTGCATACATATACAGTGCTTCTATGGGTATCAGAGGTCAACTTTGTTGAGTCACTTCTCAGTTCTCATTCTCCACCTTTAATTGGGTTCTGGGTTAAACTCAGGTCCACGAGCTTACCTAGCTAACACCTTTATTTATGAAGCCAGTGTGGTGGACTAGCACAAATGTTCTAACAGAGATTTTACATGAGAAATATGACCAAGTTTGTGTGGTGAGAACTCTTACTTGTAGATGCTTTTGTCAGCTTGAAGCTTCAAGATCCTAGGTTTCAGGAAGAATACACAGAGGGGAGATGAGCACACAGGGGGGGGAGGGGCAGTTTACATAGTACTTATTCCCAGTGAGGACACCATAGCAGTTCTGTGTGAGGTGATATGGAAACGAAAAGATGGTCACACAAAGTCAAACATTGAGTCAAAGGAAATCATGCTTTCTTGTAAACTCTATGTTAGCTTTTGTTTCCCTGGGAGAATTTACCTGTCTGGTGAGGAAAAGGAGCTAGGTCTAACCACCTTCTAGATGAAGTACCAGCACCCATTTTGCAGAACCGAACTAGGGTACAGAGGAAGCTACAGGTCTGCTCAGGACTTAGGCTCATGTTGAATAGGATCTCTAGCTTTTTGTCCCTTCTGATTTGCCACCCAAAGGGAAAGGAAAAAAATTAGTACTACTGGGTGCAGGACAGGGGCAGACCTAAGGTACGTGGGCAGGACCTAGAGGACAGGGGCCCGAATAGGAGAAGAATAAGAGAATACATGGAATCCAGGTTCTTCTGCAAGAGACCACTAAGGCGATGGCTGTTTATCTTTTAATAAAGAAGAGATGGAACAAGAGATGGCAAGACTCTTTAGAACAGGATATAGGAAGATGTGGTGAAAAGAACCTCAGAAAACAAGGCAACATAGAGAAATCTGTCTCTCTGGAGGGAAGATGGCTACTCCCAGAGTCTTAGCGGGGGCAGCAATAACCTGGGTCTCATCCCTCCTACCCAGTCACCAGCCACGAGCTTCCTGAAAGAGCACAGTCCTGGGATGAATGCCTAGACAGTTGCTTTCACTGGGTTGACCCAAAGGCAAACTGAGTCATGCACAAGCTGGTCTTGCCCAAGTCAAGGGAGGAGCCCAAGGGGGGATGCTGGGAAGGGAACCAAAGAGTTTGTTTTTTTCTTAGTGGTTGTTCAAATCCCTCTAACTGTGGTAGGTTAGAATCTTTGCTGCTCACAGCAGCCTTCAGTGAGAGAAAACTTTGCATTTTCTTTAGCAAGAAAGCCTTCAACACCCAGCTGTATGAAGCAATTCCTGGCTGGAATACACTACTTCATTTATTGACAGTGGGAGCACCATGGCAAATGCCCACTGAACATGTGCTGGACCCAGAAGAAGCACTGGAAAACCAGCACAATAGACATCACCATTGTAACTGATTATGTTCTTCACGTGGACCACACAAACAAGCACACCAATATCCGATCTCCCTGTGCTGGATGTAATGAAGCCAGGGCTAAAGAGAATAAAAATCAGACTCTCCAGGCTGTAAGGACTGAGAAATGGCATCAATACGGTCACACCCACCATTAGAAGCAGGGTGAGTCAGAGATGCCAGGGATAGTTATTCCTAAAGTATAATTAATGAGCTTATGATGAAATAATTCTACTGGGGGAGGGGGATGGATGAAGTCTTGATATTCATCTGTCATGGTGCCTAGGCATGTATGCACAGGGTGACAGGGTTTGGATGAAATGCTATAGTAAAGTAAAAATCTTTTCTCAAATGTGCAGGTTACTGTAACACTGCACATTTTGAGACGGAGCATCCACAACAATGAAAAAGAAGATTACATGTTTTAAAGTAATAAGAAGAGACATGCCCTCATGCACACACAAAGCTTTGCTAGCAGCACTGAGTTCTGAATCAATAATGGATGATTCTCTCTGCAGAACAAGCAATGGATTTTTTTTTTTTGCATCATAAATAAATGAGCAACCTTTTATTTATCCAGGGAGACATCCCTTAGCATAGGCGGAACCCCATTCTTGTATCTTTGTGTTCATCTAAGGGCTAAGCAGCTGTTTGCTCTGTGCTCTGCAGACAGCAGTGATGGTCCCTACAAAAGCAAAAGAGATGAGAGATGTCAGTCACAGGTACATCGAGGGCTTCAGTTTTATAATCACTTCTGATAGTTCTTCAAAAAAGACTCACATAAACAAAATGGAAGATTATTTTCCAGAAGACAGGCTTTATAGATTTGTATTGATGGTGTTGACATTTGGTGGCGGTGCAGTGTGATGATAAAAATATCTCTTCTATTACAAGAGACCGGAACATTTGCTGGACCTCACAGCCAGAGTTAATAACAGATCTTGAGGTCACTTAAGACTGCTATCCTACTGAGTAGCCAGCCTGTTTGTTTAGCCTACCTTCAAGAGAACAATGTGACAATCAATCTTACTCACCTTGGATTTCCCATATAATCAACCTTTACAACCTAAGGTAAATGCATAGCTGTAATTTTAAGTTATGTACTCTTCCATGCCCTGCATCCAGAACAATGCAGGTGTATCATTTGCTGAAAGCATCAATTACAGAGACTGAAAGCAATCTTCTAAAATGAATATCAGCCATAAATGTTTAACACATTTATGGATAATGTTGAACACATTTGGTTATTACTTGATAAACAATGATGTTTATGACTTTTTTTTTTTCTGGGTCGATTGGAGCCAGTGACTTAATTCCTCATAAGACTCTGTTAAACATTTCTGAAACGAAACTCATTCCTTCCTCCACATGATATTTTCTGTGTGAATATTGAGTAAAAGAAAGAAGAGGGATAGGGAGAGGGAGGGAGGGGACGAGGGAGGGAGGGGAGGAGGGAGGGAGGAAGGGAGGGACACACACACACACACACACACACACACAGTGAGAGAGAGAGAGAGAGAGAGAGAGAGAGAGAGAGAGAGAGAGAGATGCTTAGCCCTCAACTATACAAGTCCTCAAAACTATGCTTACAGCCATTGTAGGTGAGGAGGTGAGGGCTGGCTGGCTGATTTCCAGACTGCTGCCCTATGGAGTTTTCAGAGGTTATAATCTTACTGCTGTGCATACAAAGGTTTTGCATAGCTTGCCAGTCAGTGACAGATATTAGGAACACAAATTAACCACTATAATACAGAGAATTATAAACACAGACCCACTCAGCAATTTATTTGGCTTAATTGTAATTTTTAGCACCTGATTTTGTTCCTGCTACCTTGTTCCTGAGAGTGTGAACTAGGTCACTCAGCTGGAGTTTTGAGGGGTCACCACCTGCTGGGATTTCAACAACAGCCTTTCTTTTTTGGCAAGTTAAGACAATATATAGTACTTTTTTTTTTTTTTTTGAGATTTCTTCAATGCAATAAAGATGACATCGCTATTTGCTTTCCTGATATTGGTCCTTCCTATTCCATGGAAGACAGAAACGAAACATTATTTTCCATCATTTATTGCTAAAGACTTTAGAAGAGCCTGAAACCTTTCTCAGCAAATTGTTGCCCCACCTCCATAAGTTTAACTAGTGGATATATTGTGTGATGGGTTGATTCCATTATTTAAATTATACAGGATGGTCAAACTATTGTACATCACAGCCAACTGAGATCAACCGCAGGAAGGCAATGTGCTCCAGTTTAAGAAAGCCAACTGATTGTAAACTACCACTGGGATAGAGGGTAGAAAAGAACAAGAGGGCCATCCTGATTGAGGGGGGTTTTCTCTTTGTTTGCTTGGTTTTATTTTTTAAAGGCAGTTAATAAAACCTATTGTCTATTCATGTTGTAAAATAAAAACACTTAAAAGAATTGAAGAACACTTTTATCTAATAAAGGATGCTGACTAAAAACCCACCACACACTCAGTCTGAGAGGCTAAAAGCTTTGAGTTGGGAACAAGAGAAGGACATTTATTCTTAACATTGTTCTTCATGAAAATTAATTGAGGGGAATTAGGCATGAGAATGAAAATAAAGGCACAGCCTTTGGAAGGAAAAAGTAAAACCATCTCTGTTCACAACATGGCACGATGGTATAATCATAGAACTCAGACATGATCTGTTTAACAAGCAGTTAGAATGACCGAGAACGTCCTCCACGTGTAAAGATCCAGTGTGGACATTCAAGAGCCAGCTGTGTTTCCATACACTGATAATGAGAGGCTCAGAAGGTAATGAAGAACATTCTAGTTGTAACATCAGAGGAAGAAGACATGACTATATGAACTTTAGGGTAGAAGCTTGCAGATTAAAATGAAAGGCAATGCAAACATTGGACACAACTTCTCTTTGTATAGCTTGTGAGCATCATCATTGTTCAGATGCCAGTACAGCCCAAAGAATCCACAGACTCTGCGAAATACCTACAAAAATTCCATTGGCTTTTTCCTCCTGAAATGCAAAATAAAGCAGTGCTAAGTTCATATGGACTTTCAAGAGATTCTGAAAAGCCAAGACAGTCCTGGAGAAAAATGAAATGGGGAGACTCATGTTTCCTTGTTTACAATCTTCCTCAAAGCTACAGGGATTAAGACAACATGGCATGGGTCTAAATATCACACCAGAGGGAAGGGCTGTGGGTGGAGGGCAGGGATGAAGTCTCTGCAGCCGGTTTTCAGGAGCAGAGTGGAGTCTCACAGTGGAGAAGAGTGGTCTAGTTAACACAGTGTTGACTCATTAGATAGTCACATGAAGAACAAAGCTGGAGCCTAACCTCACACAGCAGACAAAGGCCTTTAACAGAGGCTCACAGCTCCAGATGTAAGAGCTGAAGTCACAAAACCATAGGGGAAAAAAAACCCAGTCTAGATCGTTACAACCTTGGACTTGGTAACAATTCTTATAAGTAGCTACGAATCGTTCAGTAACATAACAAAATAAATGAGAAGGAATTTATCAAAATCAGAGACTTTGTGCATCAGACAGAATTACTGAAATATTTCACATTCCACCTCAAGTAAGAGTCTAATACATACAACACACAGAGTTCCTAGAACCCAAACGAAGCCAACATGTATAAAAATGGCCAATGACTTAGAAAGATATTTCTCTAATAGCAGCATATAAACTACCAATATACATAAATCATGTGCATAAAAAGTTGTTTCACATCATTAGTTATTAGAAGTATGAAAACAAGCACAACAGCTATTCATTGTCACTAGGGAAGCTGTAGGCCTTTTAAGAAATCAAGAAAACACAACTACACTATACCTTGATTTTATAAGTGGGGAGATTTAAAACTTATTTACATGGCTTCTGGAAATATGAACCTCTCTGTTGTGAGAAAGGTTGGAAATTCCTAAAATGAATATATGATCTTTATACTCCAAAGAATTGAAAGCAGATATTCATGTAAATGCTGCATGTGAATACTCATAGCAACACAGCTTACAAGAGTCAAAAGGTGACAGTGACCCAAAGGGCCATTGAGAGCTGGATGCTACATAACAAAATGAAATGTGTCCTTACAGTGGAATATTACACAGCCCGAATACTACAAAAAAAAAAAAAAA
>JADRCD010205634.1:30523-48820 GCA_019843815.1 Montemys delectorum | reverse complement strand
GTTTTCAAGACAAGGTTTCTCTGTATAGCTCTGGCTGTCCTGGAACTCACTCTGTAGACCAGGCTGGCCTCAAACTCAAGAAATCCACCTGCCTCTGCCTCCTAAGTGCTGGGATTAAAGACATGTGCCACCACTGTCCGGCCTTGTCCAGTGGTCTTTTCACCCATCGTTTTAACTGAACACACAGACTAGGAACTGAAATGCTTTAGAGCATTTGTTCAAGAGGTGTTCTTTTCAGCTGCCTTTGGCCCTTGGGTCCAACAAGCCAGAAGCATTGCATCTGATCTCACGGAAGATGGAGAAGACCCATGCTGCAGACCGACGGACTTTCCATTTCTTCTTTTAGTGATACCGTTAGGCACATAGTGACCTGGATTTGATCTTAGAAGCTTATGAAGCATGAGGCAGTTTCCATAGAAATATATTATTACCACATACTCTAGATTAGGTTTGGATAGATATTTTCTATGGGTATTTTGGTTGGTTTTTCTTTCTTTCTTTCTTTCTTTCTTTTTTTTGGTGGTTGGTTTTGGTGGACTGTAGGCAAATTAATGAAGCCATTTATAGCTGTAGCTTGGGGTGGGGAATACCATTCTTTTGGTGGGAAATCTGTATTTCTTAGCTTTTTAACATTCTATTTAAATCTTGGTTATCTCCTCTCCAAATATGTACACACTCTTATAATGTCTATGGTAGTGTGATTGTAGAATGTATCTTTATAAACGTTTCCTTCCTTTCCAGTTTATTTTTTAAATGGTAGCTTTGAACATACACATTTAGACACAGTAGTTTATGTTTCACAAATAGTTTAAATTCTGGTTGGGGCAACTGCAGGTGTTTGAGGGAGGGAGGTAAAGCCAAGAGGTGTTCTCTTGCCCTCTGCCTTGTAGTGGCAACAGAAGCCAGCAGTGGCCTCACTCCCATGGTAGTGATTCATGCCATGCAGCCTCTGAGTTTAAGCTTTAGAGAGGCGGGCCTTCCTTCTGCCTCCGCCTCAGCTTTGGGTGTACACTCAGATACTTTGAGGCCAGGTTGAGGGTCACCTACGAGATCATTCTTAGGAAATCTACTCGCATGTCTGTGCTGGGTGGACCCTGGAGTAGTGTGCAGAATGCTGTGAGGTCACGGGTTGGTTGGTAAAGTGGTCAGACTAGTGAGTGCCGCGTACTTGAACTTAGCAAAGAGCTAGAGCTCTTCGAGCATGGTTGTGGGTTTATTTTTACAAGATTACTAGAGTGTGTGTCTCCAGGAGTAATAATGCTTTCAAAAGAGGACTTTTTAAAGAAACAAAATAGGCATGAATTAACTCTGCATATAAGCTACAAAGTAATAGTTATGAATTGTAGTGGCACCAGCTAGCACCTCTATCACTGAAGGGTCTTTGAGTGCTTCTAGAAGAATCCCTTATTTTCAAGGGTTCATAATGAACAACAACAAATTCCTCCCCACCCCTGGCTAAAGCTGCTACTATGAAAATCCTCAGCTTAGGAAGATAGAGAACTTTGGCCCTTTGATTTAATATAGCGCAAGAATGAAGTAGAAAAGTTTTACTCAGTACTTTGAGTGCTCAAAAAATGCAATCAGTGTATTATTTATGATTCATGGTTCAGTTATTTGAGGCCATCAACTCTAAGGCTTTTAATTAGAAACTAGTTGAAACTAGTTGAACACTTGAATTAAGTCTGGGGAAATGGCCACCAGTAGGATGCATTGACTTTAGAACAGAGATGAAATTCTACTCTAATTGAAAATTGAGCAGATGGATGATCCACAACAGTGTGTGGGGAATGGGCAAATGATGGGTGTGCTGAGTGCCCATGATTTGCCAGTAAACTGCAGAATAAAGGACTGCATCTTCTATAGGCAGCCTAGCTTTAGTGTGGGGAGGGGGAGGCCAGGTGGCCATGGGCTGGTAAGAGGTCTCGTGGCCATGATAGAAAAGCTTTTATGAACTTGTTTGTCTTCAGTAAAGACTTAATCTTGCTCTCAGTAAAGTTCTTCCTAAGTTTCCAGATGCTTAACTTCCCCCACAAAATGAGATATGCTGTCTTCCTTCTCCCTCAGCAAAGTGTGCCTGGTTATACCTCAATGTCCAGCAGCCCCTGGTGCCTGACAGTGCTCTCTGACCTTATCAAACCCTTCATGCTGACTGTACAAGATTTGAGCACCCTTCCTCTCACTAAATTTGAATTGCAGCCTCAGCATAGTCTTTCTTGTTGTGTCCAACAGTGTTTAATGCTCCCTGGCTGTAGTGGGTAGCATACAGATAAGAATTTAACTGGTTATTCTTGAATTTCTTTTACAATCAACCTTGCAATTTATAATTTTATAATAAATCAATTTATTTATTATGTATACAGCATCCTGCTTACATATATGCTGGCCAGAAGAGGGCACTAGATCTCATTATAGATGTTTAATCCCCATGTGGTTAACTAGGAATTACACTCAGGACCTCTGGAAGAGCAGCCAGTGCTCTTAAAATCTGAGTCATCTCTTGAGCTCCCAAGTTGTGTCTTTCTAATGGAGAACGATCTTCTCTACCTGAAACGGTATTTCGGCATTCATTGGAAGAATTATGCTATATTTTTAAAATGATAATTTAGTATAGCACGCAGAAGGCACAGATAGAGATCATGTGTTCAAGGCCGGCCTGGCTACCCATCTCTAGTGTGGGTCAGAGAAGTCAATGTGTGTCGTCACAATGGACCGTACATGCTTTTATTTTTATCTATACTCCCTTTTTGATGAATGGAAACTCAGAAAATTTAAGACATTTTTCTTGCAACAGACACGTCTCTCAAATGTATAGTTGCTTAATATTTATATTCATAAATGTATATATTTTATGTACAACTAAATTTGTACAAATACAAAGTATTCTTGTCTAATGTGAATTTCCAATGGATGATAAATAATTTTTCATTAAAGCTAAAACACAAGAACTTTTAAATACTCACTTTTTCATAAAATACTGCTATTATATTAAAAACATGATTATATAATTGAAGAACATCATGACATTTGACCATGGCAGGTTATTGGACACAAAACATGGCTGTAACAAAAATGTAGATAAATATGAATTTGGCCATTTGTATTTCAAACTTCAGGGTTTCTTGCATACTAAAGTCTATGTTTGTGTGTGTATAACATGCATAAGTGAACTGATATTCTTTAAATCAAAAGATGCAAAACCAATGTTTTTTTGTGAATTCATATAAAATATCTGCTTCCCATTTGAGTCATTAATCCCTTTAAACGTACTTCCAAACAATCCTGTCTTTGTGGCTTTAAGATTCCAAATTAATTAGATTATTCTATCTGAATTTCCAGTTAGGCAATTACATTAAGGCAGCATGCTTTTCATAAATTGGATGAAGACTATGCACTGAACTATTATTGCCATTTCTGGCATTATACAATTTATCCATAATTCTAAAGCAAAGCATTTAAAAACATTGTTCTATCAATAGCATTTGTAAGGAAACTGCATTTTCGAAGACCTTATGGGCAACTATTTCCTTCAATTATTAGAAAATGATGTTTAAATAATTTCAAAAATTCAAAATACAAATGAAAGAAACTGACTTTTTGGCTGTGAAGATGCAAGCACTACAAGATCCTCAATTTGTACAAACAATAGTGAGAATCTAAACACTGATCTGAGTATATCTGGGACTGTCCTGATGCCTGTGACGTTCACTAAACACACTGCTTCCATGGCAAGGATGGTGCCACTGATCATGTAAGTCCACCAACTAAGGCACACAAATGCTTACTGATTCGTTAGAAGCCTGGGCACCTAGGCACATTCAGAATTCACCACTTACTGTAAACAACTTACTGGAAATGAATTGTATATGTGCACTCCAGGTTGGAGAACAATAATGGAGAGAGCAGACTTCTTGACATGAACAAAAAGAGAAGAGTCAGAAAACCTATGAGACAGATATAGGAGAGAGAACGTTGAAACTGTAATTAATTATAGGTCACTGACTTCAGGATAATATAACCATTTCAATGTGGAGACCGAAGTACAATTTGTAACTGTCCTGAGTGCTGGACTAAGAACTGTTATTGCTACTAGGGGACACAAAACTGAGGGGGGAAATGCTTTCTGAATAAATTAGAACTGTATACTTCCTTGTTATGAACCACGTTTCTTTACCTCGTGGGCTAAGTTATATTGACTGTTTTATGATAGCAATATGATGGTCATAGTTAACTTATAAGGCCCAGTAATGTGTGAATAGTTTATTAGCATTCCCTATGTATGTATTAAGATTTACTGTCATAGTGGACATTTAAGTTCTATGTGTTGAGTGTAAATAAAATGAAGAACTGTATCATATAAACATCAGTGCACTTATCCAGTTACTAACTCATAAAAACTTTCTGCCCTTATGACAAAGGTTATAAATATTTCTAAGAAGTCTAATATGTATTTGCTCACTCATTTGAGGAATATCATAAATTGTTCTCTCAGATTGTTTCTTTCCCATAGTCATTAAAATGTAGATTTTCCCTTTTAATACATGCAGACAGGTGAACAACACCCTATTTTCTCTTTGTGTACATGTGTGTGGAGTGCTGATGCTGCACCTTAAAGACAGTGCTGGCCGAGCTGGAGCCGTGGAGTAAACAAGTCCTTATTTGGACCTGGGGGCGTGCTCACCAGTGGCCTGATTCTACGTCAATGCCTAGTAGCCTATGACTGTGTGAAACGTGGTATGGGCTCATGGGCGGTCCTACGAAAGGTATATAGTCAGACTCCTGGTGGGGCTCAGGGCCACTCTGCTGTAGCCGCTGTGCAAGACATTCCTGAGTAAACTGTTGCTGGAAGGACGTGGTGTGCTGGTCCTTCTTCCCTGTTGGTCAGGGTTGTCGGCGCCGCACACATGTGGTACTGAGAAACCTTGTGAACTCAGCCTCATGTGTGTTACGCACATACTCACAATGACCTACATCCTCTGCCCTTTACCATCTTTTTAATCAGTATGCTATGTCAGGTGTCATAATTTATCTTGCCTAAGAAAAGTAAAAATGTCCTTATGCCTGTTACCTCATGTACAGAATGGCAACAATAATATATCTATCTAGCAGAATTATGTCTAAGTTGAATAGAAATTTGATAGGCCAAATACCTGAAATATACAGTAGGCACTAACAATAAATACTATTCTCAATAACATGTTCTTGGATCTAATTAGGTTTACTTGTGGTTTTATCATGGTAATTGTTACACAGTCAGCTGACTTTACAATCTCTTCACAATATATGTGTGTGTAATTTTGTCATTGGTTTTGATAAAGGGTCTTTCCATGTAGCCTTGGTTAACTTGGAACTTGGGTGTGTTTACCAGGCTGGCCTTGAAATCAGATATCCTCCTGCCTCTGCCCCTTCCCTAACCAATGCCCTGAGGACTAGGAGTAAAGGTATGTGCCATGATGCCTAGCTTATATTTGTATATATTACTTTCTGTGGTTTATTTGTAGTAGAATTATAACTTCTATGATTTGTTAACTGCAACCACAATTTTACTCAATATTTTAAAGGAACAAAAACATGTTTCTTAAAGTTTTCTATTGAACAAGTTTAGGTAAAATATCTTGTTGAGTTTATAGTCCCAAATACCAGTGACATAAGGAATAAAAAAAATAAGAAGTAATTAATTTGAATCTATTTTCATTCCATACACAATGTAAGGCAAGATAAACAGACATCATATAAGCTGTATGGTTGGATCAAAAGAAATATTAGGAAGCTAATAAATAGAACAATCTTTAAATATCACCATACATTATGATTACAAATAAGTCTATATTTACATATTAGACTTCATATTTATATCTTATACTATATGTCATAAAGTTTTAGATATCTCATTAACTTAATATTGTACTTTTATGAAAAATAAAAACATACATCCTAAGAATTTGACATTACTTTGAAGCTCATGTTAATACAGTAAAATTAAAAATATCTTAATTTATGCAATATTAAAGAAAATACCCTAATAAAATGAAAGCACTAAAGTTTATAAGACTAGTAGTCTCTTAATGGCAATTTCTGTAAGAAAGAAAAGTCATTATTCCCGATTTTTTCATCTGAATACTGTAACCCAGCAGACATTGAGAACACACATACACTTTGCCCAATGTTATTCTCTATGCCTCCTGCATGAGATCTGCAAGGTCACAACTCAGACTAGTCTAATGGATCTTTAGTCTTTTGTCAGCCTACTGTTGATATGATGTTCTTAATGCTGTACAGCTTCAGATATCTCTCCAAAACCAACAGAACAGGATCCTCTACAATTATAACTTCAAGCACAAAATCCAGTTCAGTTCCTACACAGTGTATAACAAAGAAAGCATGGTACAATTCCTTTCTCTTGAATATGTCCAGGTATGCAGACAAACAAAAATGGAAACAAAGCCCTTGAACTGGCCCCAATACACACACTTTTAGCAACTGTATCTAAAGTAGACTGCAGGAATGCCTTCATTTTGGCCAACATCATGTAGTCTACCTTGGAAAAAGAAGATACTCCAAAACAGGAAGGGGTCTGACAGCACCACAAATGGTGTCCTACCTATGATCTTGCATAGACTTCATGCTCAGAAGTACCTGGTGGTAGTGAGAACAGTAAGTTACGATGATATCCAGAGACAGATCAGAACATTGTAAAGAAAAAAAGTGAACTGAAAAAGTTTTTATTATCATGTTTTCCTGAAATTTCACACATTTTTCTCTTTTGAAAGGAAAAAATTTTCAAAGTACATTGTTTTAAATGTTTTTATTCTTTCTTTTTTTTTTCTTTTTTCTTTTGGTTTTTCGAGACAGAGTTTCTCTGTGTAGCCCTGGCTGTCTTGGAACTCACTCTGTAGACCAGATTGGCCTCGAACTCAGAAATCTGCCTGTCTCTGCTTCCCAAGTGCTGGGATTAAAGGTGTGTGCCACCACCGCCCGGCTATTCTTTATTTTCTAAGTGTATATTTGTGTGTGTGTGTGTGTGTGCACGTGCACACATGTGTACATGCCTGCCCCATGCTGCAGCACATTTCTGGAGGTCAGCTGAATCACTACTTCCAACATGTGAGTCCAAGGCCTGCACTTAGGTCATCAGGATTGGCAGCAAGCCTCCTTACATGCTCAACCATTGCACCGGCCTGCTCTTAACTTAGATTTTTGAGGAAGACAAGAATGACCTATGTCAAAATCTCTTATATTAAACTATAAATGTATGAGGGAGAATGTTCCTTAAATGTGTGCACATATGCCCACATGCATGTATTCTGCAGTGTGGGTCAGGAGCTAATTCCCAATGTAAAAATTCAAATTTTAGCTTAAACTCATATATGAACCACTGAATTGGCATTGGCTTTAAATAGGTAAAGATTTTATCAAAAGATATCATTTTCAGATTGAAGATGCAGGCACAAGGTCTGTTTTTATTCTAAAATCATCTATACACATTATTTTAACAAAAGCCTAGAAAATTCTTTCAAATGAATTTTAACCCACTAGACAGCACCAATATTCACGCTCTGATGTTCATATCAGCAGCCTCTGAGAAGTACGTCAAAGTCACTCAAATATCAAATTGCTGAGCTGAAAGAATGATTTATTTTCCCATTATAGCAAAGTCATGAGTGACTTGTTCGGAGGTATTTTTCTGAACTATGAAGGACATCTATTAAAAACTCCACCCTTGAAGGTTTCTCTTTAGGTGGAACTTTTCATGGCTGGACAGTCTCTGCTGGCACCAGATTCCCTGTTGTATCCAACTGCATACATTTACATGTGCATGCAGATACAGGACACTCTGCATGGTCCCTGAAAAAGGTGAAATAACAGTTAGGAATCCAAGATTTACACACACAAATATATTTATGCACCTATCTTCAAAATGACACTGGGTTAAGTATAGGAATTAAAACCCACAGTAAAAAAAATGCATTAATAGCATCAAATTAAAAACAATCACCAAGGTAAACGTTTAAGAGAAAGTTACTGGAAAATGAACAGTTTTAGTTTGTACACTAATATACCAAAATGGCCTGTTCACAGTATCTACAGTGATGGGGAAATATCAAGAGTTCAGATTAGCACAATTGAGACAAGGTGCATGTGAGTGTGACGTCAGTGAATGATGGTACTGCTCAAAATCAATGGTAAGTTTATCTTAAGAATTTCCACCCCAAAAGCTATTTATACCAAGCAAAGAAGTAATGCAGTAGATTGATGTGTGTGCATGTGCATATGTATATATACTTATATGACAAATTGTGAGATATAAAAAACTAAATGTCCTGTCCCCCAATAGTTTTAAATAATTTTAACCCAGTCAAAGGCAAGGTCTCACATTTAGCTCTGGCTAGTCAGGAATTTGCTATTTTCAGGCTGTCCTTAAACTCATCTCATAAGGCTCCACTGCTTCTGAGCCCCAAGTGTCGGGAGTAAAGGTAAACACCACTCCACACCTGGCATAGTTACTACTTTTAAAGTTAAACATTATATAAGACAGCGATGGAACACTGATACTACCTTTATTAAATCAAATAAGCAAATGAGTAAAAAAAAAAAATTAATCTTTAACTAGACATGACACAATGATACCAAGAGCCTGAACTATTTAGTAGGTTGTCTGCTCTGTCTCGTAATGTGAGAGTATCGAGGAAGGAAAGAGCTGCTTACCTGAACCAACTCAGCATATGGCCAGCATGCCCACCATGCCGACAGTTGTGACACCAGGTAAACCAGTTGTTAAACTGAGCCAACTTTTTGTCCTTGCTCAAGTCCACTTTTTCATCTGATTTGGATCCACCTATGGAAAACAAAATGAGCACCATTAGCCACATCACAGCAGTTTTAAGTTTCTTAAAGGATAGCTCGAAAACGATGCTAAAATATAAATCGCACCATACTGAAATATCAATTTGAATGTTAAGATCTACTACTGAATAACAGTTTATATATGTGACACTATAGTTTGCTTTTGTTTTTTCAGGACATGGTCTCACTATGAATCTTTGGCTGTCCTGCAACTCAGAGATCCTCCTGCCTGTGTCCAGTGCTGGGATAAAGGGCGTATGCCATTAAACCCAGATAGTTTACCTATATTTTTAATGATCAGAAAAAAATGGGAAAGTGTACCTTCCTATCTGAAAGGAACTATCTGAATTGAAAAACTTGACATTAAAGACCTTTCCAAAGAGAAATGTAGACTCAGGTTTCAGGTGAGTTTTAGTAAACACCAACAGGACAGGTAATTCTCATCCATACAGACTTGCCTGTTCTACATAATGAGATCCCTCTCAACAAACAACAACAATAACAAACCCACATCGATTACTTAACTGTCACAATAGCAAAAGCAAGACTGAGCTAAGAAGTCAAGGGGTCTGGTTTCTGGGCTAATAGTTTATATATTAGAAGTGATGATGAAATAAGAAAGGAAGTGAACGTTCTCAGACACTATCAAAGAGCCTTTATGGATACAAGTTTTGTTAATAGCTGGGAGCATACTGAATTTTAAGTATCAAATCTGAAATACCAGTAGGAGCCATGAGAATGATATAGTTATAAAAATCACTCATATTGAGGTTTTAATCATCAACTTTAAATTGGCCAGCATCTGTGAGATTATTTATCATATTTATTTTTACTGAATTGACTATAAATTTAATAAAACTTTGAAGAAGTAAGAATAATGCAGACATTAACTAACATCTATTTTACTTGCACCACGTAGGACAACTGAGTTCAGAGAACTAATGTGTGCAACGGTCATACCAGGACAGCTGGAAACAGGGGTCCCCATATTAATGAGGCACAGTGCACATCGAGGCAGTGGTTTCCGACAGCCAGGGCAGCTTGTGACTTTGGATTTTGTTGGTGAGCCACTCACACCATACTGACTAAACCCTCTGCCCTGATGAGGCACAGAAGAACAGCTGTAGGAGATTGATTTGCCACAGAAATTACAACTCACAAACACCTACAAAGCAAATGAAAAGAGCAATTTAGTGCGAACTATAATGGAATTATAAAGTCTGATACTGATAAAATGTTTTAAAATTTTACTTTACATTGCCAAGTGATCCATCTGACTAGCTCTCAGCTCATGTCTCCATGTAGAAGTTACATTATTTAGTATTTTCTGTTACCTTTACTGAATTACAGTCTTTCTAAGACCATTAATAATTGGGAATTACTAGAAATGTTAGACCCTAAGGTTTTATAATTATCAAAGACACTGGAATGCATGCAAGGCCATTACAAAATACCCCAATTGTGGTTTAATGTGAAATGGTCCTATGGAACACTTGGTCCACAGCTGGAAGTAAGCCTTGATATAGGGGCCAGCTGGAGAAAGTGGGTCATTTGGAGTCCTTCAGGTTTCTCAGCCTGGCCTCACTTGCTGACTGTGGACCCAAAGTGGTCAGCTGCTTCATGGTCCTGCTCCCATGCCTTCCCCACCGTGAACTGTCCCAGAACTGCTATACCTTAAGCTGCTTCTTGCTAGATATTTGCTCACAGCAACAAAAAGGGAAACTAATCCACCATTAATGACCAGTCCAGTGACCATCTTCTGAACAAAATCTTAAGAGGCAACACTGAGCTGAGCTTCCTACTCAAGGTAGCTGAGGCAGAGGGATCACAATTTCAAGGCCAGCCAAATAATTTAGTGAAATTGTTGCCCAAATAGAAAAAGAAAAGAAAGGGCTGGGGATGCAGCTCAGTATGAGATTAACTGCTTAGAACATACAAGACCCCAGGGTTCCATTCTGAGGCAAAACAAGGGTCTCCTCAGTCACCATGGCCTTTTCTAAGATGGAAGAGAATCAAGGCTCCTGCAGCAGGGCCTTAAAGGTTTGCAACAAAGCTGCTGACAGGGAAAAAGCCACAGAAGGTGCTCACAGGTTTTAGGAGCTCTGCAGCTCTTCCAGACTCCTCACATAGGGCGCAATACTATCTTATCTTACTAAAGCACCTACTCCAGCGATAACAAAAATTTTCTACTTCCTACAAAAGTAAAAAAGAAGCCATCCAATGCTCACTGTGAAGATAATCAAGTATTTAAATCTGGAAGTAATTATGTGATATTATAGACCTTATGTGATAATTGATCTCATACTAAAATTTCATGCATAGACATATGTTTATAGTTATTCTATTTTTTAAACCTCCAAATTGTGCTCTACTGAATATAAGTACTACATAAAAGCAATATACAGATGGGACAGTTAAGATTCTGAAAGTCTGGCAGTTACTAATGCATTTCAGACAGCCGTAGGAGTTAGGCTTTCCTAAGATCATCTGGGCCTACTGTCCTTTGTTTTATCTCAAAGTAAAATTCAGCTATTTAAGATAATGGTTAGAAAATAGAAAAAAAAAGGCAGGAAAAATTAAGAACAAAGTCTGGAATAGACAAAGACAACAAAGATAAAAAAATAGGGTGACAATAATTAATCTGGTGCGCACATGTTAAAATCTGATTCTCTCTAGAACAACCTACTTACCTGTGCTAAAGGCTTGGAACTGGGATCCAACTTACTCCTATGAATATCAAATTCAGCCCTTTTGTGCCAAAACCTCCAGGCATCTAATAAATTTCTATAATTCTCAATCCAATATTGAACTCTTTCATCTTTCAAAACATCTAAAGGTGAACCCTAAAAAGAAAACACAAAGTATTTCAAACATTTGAAATGTCCTGGTTTAAATCAGAGGATTCTGGGTAAAATGTGAGTATGAGTAACTCAGAAGTAATAAGACTTTTCATGAGCCTCTAATGAGGATTTGAATAAAACAATGAAAGCCTGGCATACCCACCTTTAGTTGGGCTTCACTAGAGATATAAGCATGCATGCTATATAAATACTTGACTATGGAGTGAAACTCTCTTTTGAGTTTAAGGAGCAAGCTACAAACAATCCACCTTTTTTGATAATGTAGTTAATCGTGATGAGAAAACCCCTCGTTATAAGTACTAAAACTTATGTAACCTCTGCTTACAATGTATCCAAAGTGCACATCGAAACTACTTAATATCAAATCTGTTAGTGAAATACTACCTTAAATATGAAGTGCACAGGCACTAGTGAGAAGCAAGAATTGGTTTTCCTTAAGTTTAAAGTTCTTCTCATCAGAACATCAATTTCTGACCAGTAAGATATTTCTAAAACAGGTTTTAGAGTCCGAGTTGGTAGACAGAATCGTTAATGCAGGATGTTGCACATTCAAAGCAATAAGCTCAAAGAAAAACATTACAGACTTGTGGAGAATAAGCCCTTCAACTAATGAGTAAATAAGGACTCTAACTGAGAAATATAATCTGTAACAAAGCTGACATTCTACAATTGAAATGCAAAAATAACTGAAATTAAGAACTGCCTCAAGACTAGAAAGAACAGGTCAGGGAAAATGAGACATGGGGGATGAATTAGAACAAAATATACATTAAAACAAATTATGTAGTTACCACAGAAAAGCCCGTTACTTTGTGTGCTAACTTAAACAATTAATTTTAAAAGTACTTTTGGATGTGGGAGAAAAAAAATATTCCCCGACTAGTGGCTAGTTTAATGGCCAAAGGCAGTGTAGAGAGAACAAATAAACAAACCAAGACTAATTGTCCAGTTGAAGCTAGGAATGAAGCATACCAGGCCACTCAGCCCTAGAGGCCGACTGAAGTGGATCCCAGCCTGGCCTACAAAGGGAATCCTACTATAGCCAGGGCTACACAATGAAACTTTTCTCAAAACAAAACGGGAAAAATGCAAAGAAACTGTCCAACTGAAGCACGGGAGGTAAATAATAAAAAGAAGAAAGAAAATGAACAGAACTCAAGCTCTGAGTAAAACTTATTTACTATATGCAGAATAAGGTTAAGGAAGAAAGGACAAGGGTGGAAAAGAAAATAATATGCCAAACCATCCCAAATCTGATGAAAAAAAATGTTAATTGACAGATCCAATCTCAGTAATCAATACACAGGATGCAAAAGAACTGTAACTAGGCACAATGATGTCATTTTTTTTCTGAGGAAGGGGGCTTCTTGAAAGAAATCCATGGTAATGTGAAACACCACATACAAGGAAACAAGGAAAAACACTGATTTCTCATCAGAATTAAAGGAGGAAAAAGAATATGAAGCATTTCTTTAAAGTGCTCAGGAAAATCTAAGATACAATATATGCTTCTGTTAAAAGGAAAAGCCAGGACCATCACTGTATTACAAGAAATGCCAGAGAATAAACAAGGAGATGAAATAAGATTAAACTCAGAGCCACTGGAAGAACAGACAACAGGAACAGTAAATAAATAAACACAAAGTCTGCAATTCCTTTCTTCTTATAATTTATAGAACAGACAAATCACTATCTAAAGCAAAAGTAACAATGTAAGTTCGAGCTTAGACTCTATATAGAATAAAATATGTTATCTCTGAATAAAGGAAAAGGTGCACAAATGAAATTACATTGTAATAATATCTGTGAAATGCAAAGTGTAAGACGAACCCAGTGCTGAATGTGTGGTAGGAAAAAGGGGTGTTAAAGCATGTCAGGTGTGAAATGCAGGCTGAGGGGAATGTGACTCAGGAGTTCTGGATGCATACTTTAAGACAAAGCAATAGCTTTAGCAAAACAAACAAACAAAAAACCAAAACAACAACAACAAAACAGTAAGAAAGGTAAAGCTAAATGCCAACACAAAATTAAGGTGAAATATAAAGAATTATGGTGAAATATAGAAACTGATATAAAATACGGCGGGAAACAAACAAAGGAATAAAAGGAAAGGACAAACAAGATGAAAACAGCACGGTAGAGTAAACCCTGGCCGCAGACATGGAAAGAGAAAGCATCCCAACTAAAATGAAGTGATTATCAGACTAGACTTTTTAAAAGGTCTTTCACTCTACGGACTGTCTGCATTTTAACATTTTACAAATTCTGCTCTGCAACCCATCTGCACTCTGTAGCCACCAGTAGTTAATTTAAAAGACAAAAAACTCATTCCAGTGAGAAAATTGTATAGAGGAAAACCTTTTCTCACAAGTGGTGGCTTGATACCTTATATAGTCAGCCTCTGCACTGTGAGCCAGCATTACGTAAGTTCACAGAAAAGCACACAGAAAGGGAGGGGCAAACACATTTCAATTTGTTTACCAACGTAAAGCAGGCTTTCATATAAAAGAAGGCACCAAGGAAAAAGGTGCTCATAACAGGAAAGGCTAAGAGCAGCTGGAGGCCAACTGGACACAGCAGTGACACAGTGGATGGATTTATGTTTCTCACACAAAAGTAAAGTATTAAGGAACCTTTTCCTGGAATCTGGTTCAACCACTGGACAGTTAAGGCAATGAAAAAAAATGTTGATAAACTAGTTATTCAAATTACTCTGCTGGTAATAAGATGGATACTGGGGAGTAAAAGAACTCAAGTGTAACTTCTTGTCTTCTATTCAAATGAAACTAAAACCACTGTTCAGATCAGGCAAGGAGGCAAGGTGGATGAGACGCTGATCTGAAGCCTTAAAGAGAAGTTTCTCTGCTTCCACCTTGAGCTTTACATGGACTCAGACACAGTCAACACAGATATTTCTGAGTAAAGGAACAACCTGGAAAAGCAAATGAAGTGATTAGAGCCAGGAAGATGGAACACACATCCTCAACCGAACAATGAGGTCAAACTGCAAACTAAAAATCCATACAAGGAAAAGAGCACATGCACTGTAGCTGAGGAAGTACACAACACAAATAATGTGGCCTGGCTTTTTTTTAAAAGCTAGTGTCACACTGCACTAACCTGTAACATGCAGTAACTTGCTGTTTGGACATCTCCAGTTCTATCCACATAGCTCTCCATAAGGTCCACTCCATCTTTAGTGAGGCCGGTAAGCAAGATCCCCTCCAAATTTCCAGCCTCTTTCATTTCATTGGTCAGCTTTTCAATGTATTTATTTAACTGAAAAATTCAAAGTGATTTTTTTTGATACAATCTGTTTCACTATATATTTTATAACTAAGAATTACTATATTTAGAACAATTTTATTCTTGATGAAAAACAAAATTTTAAGTCAGAATCCCTTGCCAAAATCTAAATATGTACTGAGGAGTCTACATCAATTTCAAGTTTCAATACAGTATCTATCCACAATCAATTTATTTTTGTGTGGCATGTGTGCGAGGGCATGTGTGGAGACCAGAGATTGACAACAGATGTCTTTCTCAACAGCTTCCCACGTTATATGTTATAGTTTGATACAAGGCTCTCACTGAAGTTGAGCTCACAGATTTGCTACTATGACAGAGCACTGAGGAGCCCCCAGGGACCCTCCTGCTTCTGCCACCCAGCCCTGGGATTACAAGTAAACGCTGCTGTCCTCAGGTTTTTCCATGGGCTCTAGGAGATTCAATTCAGGTCCCTGAGTTTGCAGTGAGTATTTAATGACTGCTATCTCCCTAGTTCCCACAATCATTTAAAAAAAAATGTGAGACATGTTTATAGATGTTTATAGATGGCTAGCTCTAAGAAGTGTCCTCTTTTCAACAAGTTCTTGACTATCACAGTATTATAACAGTATCACAGAGTTAGAGCTCTATGTTCATAATCATCAATAAAAACTATTCCTTTCCATGGTCTCATTTCATCCTGTGCAAACTGCAGCCAGCACTCCTCCCCATTTCCCTAACATCTGTCATTACTACAGCGCTGCTAGCCACCTGTGTGCAATTCCTCTTCACTACCCTCAGAGGCAAGCAGGTAACGTATTTTACCTCAACAGTTTACGTGCTGAAAAAAAGACTGTGTAGAGCATTACTAAAGCCCGAGTTTAAAATCTGTTATCTGCTAAGTTTTCTTCAAAATGCAAAAATAAACCAAAACATCAACTCAACATTCTAAAACAAATTTAGTTACTACATGCACATTTATAATTTCAATGTAATAACTGCCTTCTTAGATTTTATATAAAAATCTGACAGGTATATAATTACATGTAAAGATTAGTTTCTTAAGGATAATTCATAGTAAACATTAATCACCTCAAATTTGGATTTGAATCAGTTCTCACCTGAGCATCACCAAGGAATTTACAAGCAAATGCCACTCTGTCACGTACAGCAACTTTGTTTTCATACTGGGGGGGAAAACAATTATACATGCCATTTATAAGTTTGTTTTCCAATGTGTTACAAAGGTACTGTTCAAATGCTAGAAGAGTCATCAATTGCCGAAGAAGCCTTTTCTGATGTTACTATTTTGTCCTTAACAGTAAAGATTTATCTTTCAAATGTAGACAGGCCTACCTAATTCAGTTATATAGACATAAAAAAGCAGGTCATTCTTCTGTAACACTAATATAAACTATAACTAGATGTCATGTAATCTTTCTCTCAAAGCAACTAATTTGGAGAAACAGCTACATAAAATTAATCTCTCTAGAAAAAATATATGAACTGGGTATTGCAGTACAGATTAAAAATATTAATAACTTGGGGCAGCAAGGATGACTCAGTGGTTAAGAACACTGGCTACTCTTCAGAAGATCCATGTTCGATTACCTAGTACCCACATGGTGGCTCATAAGCACCTGTAACTCCAATTCCCAGGACCCAATGCTTACATCTGGCTGGTCTCCTTAGACAATGAGCACATATGGTGCAGAGACATACATCCGGGCAAAAAAATGCATACACACAAAAGAAAAATAAACCTACCTTTTAAAAAAACCTATCTATAGGGCTTAAATACAAAACCTAAAACTTGTAAACAGACACTCTATCCAATATTGCTATATGGGTGGTTTGCAGTAGAATATTTAGAGGCAGCATTTTATTCACCAATATTATTTTAAAAATTACTTTGAAAATATTACTATAAATTTAGAAAGTTCCAACTAATTTTGCAAAAAGAAAAAAATTAATTTATAGGTAGCAAAAAGATCCACTTTCTATCAGTCATTCTTTGAAGTTTTCCTTCTTAAAATCTAATATCCTTTTCATTGATGCTCATTATCTTCCTCAATTATAAAATGTAAGTTTATCTTTAAAAGTGAATAAACTCTTAAACTCAGTTATATGTGCTACAAAAACAAATGGGTTTATAACAAAATTGGGTCCATTTTGTATCTGAGAAAACTAGAGTCCTAAAAGTTAGCTGAATAGCTAAAGTTAAACTGGCAGGACAAAGACTGGAGCTTTTTCTGGCTTCTAAAATCAGTATTTATGTACTTATGCTAACAACATAAAAATAAAATAAAATTACATAGACATTAAATTAAATACGTTCTTGAAAAAACCTGGATACATGAATTTCCTTCTCAGATCTCCCTATGGGGATAAGAGAAGAAGGACTCTTATAGATCACTAATTAAAATACAGAAATGTGAGTCTGAGCCCCACCAGACTGTCGGGATTCAGCTCCGGGTGCCAGCGAAATGCCTCTGTTCACTGCCAACCCATTCAAGCAAGATGTGGTTGTAACCTGTTTTTGCATAGTCAGGCTGCCCTCATAGCCCTGGTCTTGAACTTGGAGTATACCTGTATCAGCTCCTCGTATCAGCTCCTCCAGTGCTAGGAGTGTAGTCTCCACCATGCCTGTTCAGCTACAGCCTTTTAAAAAGTATAGTTTCGACACCCAGCATCAGAGGTGAGGAGAACACAACACTGGTCCCAATACTGGGAGTAACTGGGACCAGTGGGACCAGGCACACAGGAACTTCACCAGCCCAGTGGCTCAGGTTTCTTCCGGTCTGTCTGGGCTGGTGCCCTAGCAGACCTTGGGCGCAAGCTCCACAGCCAGTCCTACAACACCCAAAGGAAGCTCCACTCCCAGGTGCTCTAACAAGCCCAGGATCATAGGATCTGAGAATCACAGCATCACAGACACAGCTTCACTCTGAGGAGTTCTGACACAACCAGGAT
Organism: Montemys delectorum; assembly: GCA_019843815.1. Taxonomy (NCBI): domain Eukaryota; kingdom Metazoa; phylum Chordata; class Mammalia; order Rodentia; family Muridae; genus Montemys; species Montemys delectorum. Next base: position 30,878 of record JADRCD010205634.1, on the reverse strand, counting down.
CACAGGAAGGTCAGGCTTCAGTCAGATTTAGCAAGGGCAGGTAGCACTAGAGATAACCAGATGATGGGGACAAGCATAAGAATATAAGCAACACCAGGCAGTGGTGGTACATGCCTTTAATCCCAGCACTTGGGAGGCAGAGGCAGGTGGATTTCTGAGTTCGAGGCCAGCCTGGTCTACAGAGTGAGCTCCAGGACAGCCAGGGCTACACAGAGAAACCCTGTCTCGAAAAACAAAAACAAACAAGACAAACAAACAAACAAAGAATGACATAAATAGCACCCTCAAAGAAATACAGGAGAGCACAAGTAAACAGCTAGATGCCCTTCAAGAGGAAACACAAAATCCCTTAAAG